>CABFVX010001328.1:0-24357 GCA_902151425.1 Timema shepardi | reverse complement strand
GTCCCGGCAACATGAGTCACGGTGGGATGTAGGATAGGGTCCCGGCAACATGAGTCATGGTGGGAGGTAGGATAGGCTCCTGGCGACGTGAGTCATGGTGGGAGGTAGGATAGAGTCCCGGCAACGTGAGTCGTGGTGGGAAATAAAGAATGACGGTGGAAAGAGAGGGAGTTCAGACAAAATTGCTCTTTACAAAACACAATAATTTATTAAGCTCTTTCAAACGGCACACCCGGGTTGGGTAGCCACTCTCCGACTGGCCTCTGACCTAGGAACCACTGTGCTAAATACCCTCCACTGCTGCCTAGCCTTATAAAATGGGAGAAAAGGCGGCTTCTCATTGGTGCGGTAAAGCGTGAGTGATAGTGGACGCCAAGAGAGCCTATAGAAAGCGGAGTTTTCAGCATCATGGGCGGCGAGTACATTGGGGAACTCGTCACGGACGGCTTAGAAAACATGGACTGTGGAGCGGTCCAGGCAGTAGGGAGGGCGGGTGGCGCAGCCTGTGCAAGTGCGTAGGAAATATACAAGGGACGACTGAACAGTGAGGCACAACAAACTGTTGGTGAATCATCATTAAATTCACCTTCTCAGTTTATAGCTCTTATATCAGATAGAATAACTTCAACTATTGATAATATGCCTAATTAACCCTCCCCATTTCCCTATCATCTCGGTATTATTCTCCCCAACATCAACACACAAAATTCTACCTAGGTTTTAGTTCAAATAAAATTTGGGCGCCAATTTAAAAAAAGTGAGTCTGTAATAAAGAAAAGGGTATAAATAATTTTCCCTCATTTGGGTTGTTGTGATTTCCCATCTTGTCTACTGCCTTTTTCTTTCGTCCTCCCTTATGGTTTTAGTAGAAACAAATAAAAATATATATGATTTTTGACTCCACCCCTGCTCCATCCGCCCCCACCTTCCCGGTTTCCCAGGTAAATAACAACGAATCAAATCACATACTCCTCAGCCCCGAAGGTATAAAGAATATTTTTTTCACGTGAGAAAGACGAGGAACGTATTTATATAGCAGAACAATATCCTTCCACCTTCCCACGTGATCCTATCTGCTCAGGAAGTCCTCGTAGAACCGAACCCGGATGGATTAAAACTGCAGTCCTGGACGGGACAAGGACAGCGAAAAAAAAAAATGGAACGAGTTGATTGAAATAGGAAGGAGGAGGGGTTAGGATACTCAGAGGGACGGTCAAAGAGGAAGAGAGTATTCACCAATAAAAAGTTGGCCGACTACTAATCTCATTAATCACGTGAAGTCTCTTCTACTCGTGGGTGGGAGTAATGGGTAAGGGGTAAAATGGGGAAGCTAGGGACAAGGAAAAGTGGTAAGGGGGCTAGTAATAAACAACAAAAAAAGTATAAGGTTCCCATTCTCTCATTTCTCTGTCTCTCTCTCTCCACCTATTTGATGGTATTCTTTTTTCCCCTCCATATCCAAAACTCTTACGGCGATTGGGTTCAGCAGTTTACCTATCAGAGGCGGGTGGGGTGGGGAGGGCAGGTTAAGGGGCGATTTTGATATATTGTCGTTAATTATTTATTTTATTTATTTGTAGCGAGTGCAATGGGTTTTATTTAATCGATTCAAAAAATTATTAGCTATTGAGATGTAAAGGTTTCACGCCAACACACAAAAATCAACCCACACAAGCCAACACGCAAATACACCAGAAAAAACACACAATCAAATATATACATACACGCACATTAAAACATGCAAACAATCAAGCACACACAAACACATAGAAGCAGAAACACAAATGTAAACACTATAAAATACAAATAATCATACACTTACAAACACACAAACACAAACCAATAAACACGCATACCATATAAGGTGTCAACTTAAAAATTTTGCGTTTGGCCTTTTTTTTATATCCTACTTGCAAATCTTTATCCCCTCTTTTCTCTTTAAAACAAAATTTAATTTTTCATCCTTGTCACTACCCTTTCGGTCAATACGTGCGCATGTATATCGTTAATGGGACAAGGTTGATGGTAATCAAAGTTAGTATGTGCCCGCATTTGCATGGAGCAAGAGTAGTAAATAGACACAAAATACACCAAACCAGGATTTGAACTCTTGACTTCCGTGTCACCATCAAACCAGAATAAATTAGCTCAAGGCTGTGTTTAGATCATCGGCGTGTTTTATAAGCCTATTAACAACCCAGCCGGAGTTCGAACCCCATTTTCATGGTCACATTTAAACCAGACAAGATAAGGCCGACATTTCTAATTCACGTGTCCTCTGATGCGGGCTTTCTTCTCTTCTCCAATTAATTAGTCCTTAATTTAATAATGGAGCACACCATTAGGTTAACATGTTCTTATAATCTCCCCTTAACAACTTTTTTTAAAGAAAAAAAAAGTAGTAAAGTTCATCACAGATGTACACAAAAACTTGGGCTTATGCGTGTTTTTCGGGCGTGTGAAAAACCAGTACTAAAAATGGAGATGTAAAAAGTCGACAAGAAAAATTCACGCCCCCCTCCCTTTTTTACACACACACACACACACACACAAAGTAACACATTGTGACAACTAAACTCCATTTTTCTTCATGATTCCTCCCTTAGCTTACCACCTCCCCCTCCACATATTTCTCTGTCTAACATTTTTTAAAACACGCCAAGTCTCTTTTCCCCTCCAGCCGCTAGTTCACGTGAGAGAACCAAACCCATGAAATACTCAAACAAAATATCTTCCACAGCCAGGGATCCACACACATAGTGCAAATCCCTGTTCCCTTAAATCCTGCAACACTGGATGAGAAGATCTGGCATCAATGTCTCTCATATATCGCGCCAGTAAGTCTTTTTATTATACGTATGGGCGGGAAAAAAGGTTGAATCTGAAAAAATTGTGGAGATAGGGGTGAAGGATCTAAACGGAGGTAAACAAATATGAAGAAAGAGAAAGGTCATTTTGTGCCGTGGAAAATAAAAAATGCTTTTACTTTTTTTATTTCGTGCGTTATTTCATCTGTGATGGAAAGGGATCTGTCCTCCAAGATTTTAGTTCCAGTCGAAGAGAGGCCCGTATAGAACTAATTCCATTTTTTAAGGAAAAGGACCGATCCGGAAGCATGATTTCTATTTCCCGAGAGCCGGAATTCCTTTTACAGTTGGCTACTCTAAGTTATTTCTTTTAAAATATATATATATATTAAGAGTTAGCAATATCTATTTTGAAATAATTCAAGAATGTAGACAGGATGGACCAAAAATAAGTTGTGAATATTTTACATTAATAGTTTAATTTCTGTCTTTCCTTTACTATTAATATTTTCGGGAGCTTTTAGTTAATTAATATCAAAGTGAATCGCCGACAAAGCGACGCTGAATGTCATGAAAACATCAAAATGATTTTTTTTTTCTAGAATGTCTTACTATCCATTCGGGCTATACGCTTATGTACTAATTATACTTATGGTTCTATGGATTAGGAAGGTTATATTTAAAGGAAGTATATCTGCATTTGAGTGGAGGAGTATTGGTAAACCATTTTATATTTTAAAAAAACACTCTCGGAACACCCTATTGAGATACGAACCCCAATCTTCGTCATCGGCAGTCTAGTCTACTACGAGAGTAGCGCGTTAGACCATCGAACCACCCCAGCGGGTGATTATGTTGGTATTCAACCATCTTTAAAAAAAATGATTAGATAATATTATTATCAACACGTCTTACTACCCGTTCGGGTTGTACGCACTTACGCTAATGTATAATGGTAGGGTGATTGTGAGATGAAATGAAGGACTCTACAATTTAACGTGGAATCCGAACCACGGTGGAGGCCTGGCATTCCTCACATTCACAAGATGTCTTGTCAGAGGTGAAGGAAGGGCTTATCAATCAGATAAATCTGTGCCGGGACCGTGGATTGAACCCTGGACGCCAGAAAAGAAGTCTGACACCTTACCCCTAGACCACCAGGTCACCGAATATTAGATAATAAATTTTATGTATGTGGCTTTTTTTTTTAAATGATTGTTATTTATATTAAATTATTAACTGTCCGTGGCTGGTTTCAGGTAGAGTTCACCGCCCTCCGCCTCCCGAAGTGGAGGAAACGGCCAAGAGAGTTTGGAGGAGCCTGAAGGAGGATGTCTACCGGCCCCCAATCTAGCAGAGCGGTTCTCCACCTTAGGTCACAGACTTTCAATAAGGTGGTTGTAAAGTGATGTAATAATAATAATATTTAGCACCGCGTCTTACTACCCGTTCGGGTTATACGCTTTAAGTACTTAATTACGCTAATGGATTAGGAATTGGGAAGGTTGAATTAGAGGAAGTGAACCCGCATTTGCGTGGAGGGAGAGTGGAGAACCATTTGGGGGAAAACCTACCCCAGTTCACCCGACCGAGATTCTAACCTCGATCTCCCCGTCCTCAGCAGTCGAGCTCAACACGACAAGCACGTTAGCCAACTACGCACCCGAGGCGGGTTTGAGGATAAAGCCATCGTCTCAAAACCCAATGTTTCTTAGTTCAAACACAGCCGAGGTCAACTATTTTTTTTTCTTAGAGGCGATAAAAAAATCCGTAGCACAACTTTCTTCGGAAGGAAAGTAAAAAAGCCTTGGTTTCTTATGCCGATTGTGGCGTGAAAATAACCCTCAAAGGTATGTTAAAATACCTTTGGCGGGAAAAAAAAATTGGTAGGACCTTTCGTTATTGCTCATAGAAATTATCAAGTGTTGATACAAGCGGTCGATTCAGAATGTGCGCGTTAAATATAGCTCAAATAAATAGAGTGACGTGGTGTATCTTTAACATCGGGGGTAGCGCGGTGTCTGGTGTTCTCCACACACGTGCCTTGAGGTGTTCTCTGTCCTGACGGCGGTCACCATCAGCAGTCGATGCTCATCCGATGACGAAGCAGATATCTTCCCGTTAAGATTGACTCGACCTCAAAATCCTGGAGGGTGCATCCATGTTAGCACTTCTCAGGGTAACGTCCACCTTTGTTTGGTTGGTAAGCCGATGACTGATTCCTTGCAGGGTCATCTGTGTGGAGAATAGGAGGGGGGAGATGTATAAAAATGTAATTACAACGGACGGCGTTGCGAAAACAACTTTTTTTTTGTTTCAGGGAGTCATGAAACTTCAACATTTATTAAAATATCAAGCTCGATTTTTTTTCTACGATCACAGTAGGCTATTTTCTCGTCGAGGTATATATATATATATATATATAATTTAAGATTATCAATTATTTACAGAATATACATATTTTGACACACAAAATATGAGTGATAATATTAAAATAGTTAAAAGTATTAATGTTTTCCCGTCAATAGCAGTTTGAAAACGTGGTCAAAATAAGGGCAAATAATAATTAATTGTTGGTCCCATGTATAAATTGTGTCTAACAAAGGGGTAGTTTTTGAGAATCCATCCCAACCTAGCCATTTCATATTTGCTGACATTTTGTAAGCTATTTTAGAGATTCTTTATTTTTTAGGGGACTTCCCTTTGTTCATGAGCCCCCAAAAAAATTATTAGTAATGTCCGTTGAAGATTAAAAAAAAAGTATATACTTATCTAGTCGAACTACTATTCATAACAATTAATTGTTATTATTGGTGGCAGTGGGGATTGAGTCAATAATTTTAGATTCGGGGAGAGGGGAGAGAAATTTTATTTTTTATCTACCTTCACGAATTTTTGAATCTGGCATAGATGGAAAGATGTATAACTTTTCACTAAAATTGTTTGCATTAGACATAACATAATTTACATTAAAACCGGTATGGTATGGAATTATTCACGTTTAAGTACCTGAAATAAATAAAGTAAAAATAAAACTAGATAAAACTAATTACTGCGAATATACCAAACGTTATAACGAGACTTAAAATGACGCTTTTTCAACAACAAACATATTTTACTTTGATTTGTTTCGAAGGATTTCTCAGAATGTGTTTTAAACTTTCGAAGTTATATCTTAAGTACAGTTCAAGTTCAAAACCATTAGTAGAATGATAAATAAAAGGTTACGATAAGAATGAAAGTATGATTTAAAAATAAAACAAAAGCAAAAACAAATCAGGTTTAGAATAGACAAGATTATCTAAAAAAAAAGCTAATTACTTTAAAAAATAGACGAAATTTTTGTCTCCTCTCTATAGAATAAAAAAATTAAACTTATTAATTCACATATTCACTACCAACTTGAAAGTAAACAAAATTCAAATGACCGTACAACATTAAAAACACACACACGGAAATTATGAATTGCGCCTCCTACGAAACCACTTATGGCCAGTCTACAAACCAAACGCACCCGCTTGTCGGACTCGCAACTACGCAATAACGTAATCATGTCTGTCTACAATAGCTTACGCAAACACAATCGTATGTCAGAACTGTCGGACCCGCTTGTCGGGAGGAGATGAACACTGTCCATCTCTAGCGTTTGTAGTTGCGTTGGCTTGCGTTCAGCCAATCACAAAACAAACATGGATGGACTACTAAAATCAAATATGAAGTTATTTGGTCAATGACAAAAACGCTTGGAAATGTATAATAATTAGTACAGGATTTTCAATTAAAATCATGTGTATTTAACCATTTAAAATTTTTTTCAAATATTTATTTCTTATTTGTAAACATTAATATGAATTTGAATTTTATAGTCATCATTGATGTTTGTTCCTATTGGTTGAAATTACGTTTTACGACTTTTCATTGTAGACAGTCAGTTTTGTATTTAATAGAAGTGTAATTACCAGTGCATTTACGATTGCGTAGTTGCGAGTCCGACAAGCGGGTATGTTGGTTGTAGACTGGCCTTTATTTAGCGCGACGAAAAGATCCGACTTATAATAAAGAAGATATCACGGACATACTGCGCATTTTGAAAGTCATTTGTCATGCGAAGAAGCTCGCCACTAGCACCCCCAAGTGGCAGTTCCATAAATTAGCCCGCGAGCCTGTCAGCCTGCCTTCCGCAAAATGGATGAACTGTGAAGCCGTTGGGGGAGGGGGAAGTACCGAACAGGGAAGGCTTTTTACTTAATCTCGAGTTTTCATTTTGATGTCGTTCTATCTACACTAGTATTTTTTTTCTAGCAACTCCTTGAAGAGAGAAAGTATTGTGATCGTAAGAAAATTAATTCAATATTTTTATGGAAGTAGAGGTTTTATTATAACCTAATGAAACCGAAAAGATATTTTTATTTTGAAAACCATTTGTCTGTCTGTTACTGGAATTTGTGCCTAAACCGTTTTGTCAATCAGGCTAAAACTTAGTGTCTAAAAGTTTCCCAGAGGTTTTTTGTAGTTATCTATTTGATGCTAAAATTAATGGTAGTTTACTTAGGGGACAAAAAGAGGAGTATTTTATCAAAATTAGAACCATTTTATTTTATATTATACTTAACGTGCGATTTCTGACAACTGATTACATTACTCGGCCCAAGATAATCTCTTTGAGCGAGAAAGAAAGAGCTTACCAATTTTGCCGGGTTAAGTATTTTCAGAAATATTCAAGGGTTCTTATACATGCCACAATTGAAATTTTAATTTTTGAGCTACGTATCTTTGTCGATAAAAAAATTCCTTGACTACAGCTGGGTTTTAACCCACGAACATCAGGTTCTGAGGCGAGTACTTTACCCCCAAGACTTGCCAAACCTTTCCTTCACCTCTGACAAGACATATTGTGAATGTGTGAAATAACAGGCCTCCATCGTAGTTCGGATCCCACGTTAAACTGTAGTTCCTCCATTTCATCTCACAAGCACCCTACCATTACACATTGGCGTAAGTGCGTACAACCCGAACGGGTAGTAAGACGCGGTGCTAATAATAATAATAATAATAAAACTCAGGTCCACCGAGATCAACTTGACAGTGAAAATGTTGATAAAAATTCGTAAACAAGCTTTGTCCAAAGTTATAATCAAATTTGCGCATCTCTTTTTCCCATGAAATGGACTTTGAAGGTACTTTCACGAAAGCGGAAATTTCCAATTTTCATCATATCTCCACAAATATTTTGGATATTAAATAACTTACCATTGGAAAGTTATAGAACTCTTTTTTAAAAAAAGGTATCATTTGAAATAATATTTTATATAATTAGTACTATCCGAATTAAGGGGAAATATTTTTTCAAATAGACCAGTGAGAATTGGTCCATTATTATTATTATTATTATTAATATTATTATTATTTATCTACGCGTCTTACTACCCATTCGGGTTATACGCTTAAGTACTAATTACGCTAATGGATTAGAAATTGGGAAGGTTGAATTTGCTTGGAGGAAGAGAATAAAACCATTTAGGAAAAAAAAACTTCCAAGTTCACACGACCGAGATTATAACCTCCATCTCCCCATCCTCCTCAACCTAGCTCGACACTAAAATAGCGCGTTAGCCTAACTACGCCACCAAGACGGGTTACATTGAGAAATGAGGAGTTGATAATGCACATAAATAATTGTATGTTCCTAAAATTGTGATGGTTTTCTACTATCCCTACACGCAAATGGGGGTACACTTCCTCTAAATAAAACCTTCCTAACATATAAAATCATTATCGTAATTAATACATAAGCGTATAGCCCAAACGGGTAGTAAGACGCACTGGTAATAATAATATATAATGGGGAAAAGAGAACCTATGATGCAGGCTACTTAAAAATTCTGTTACTCTGTAGTCGATACATCTTATAATACATTAACGACCTTAGTTTACTTGAATGATAGCTCAAAAAGTTACTAGAAATAGTCCTTGATACATCCCTACTCCAACAGCTGACATCACTTTAGATGACTAATGAAATCAGACGGTAATATATGAATGTGATAGTTAACCAGAGTAATTTAGGCCAATATTATTTATATAGTTATCTGACATCGGGCACAAAACTTATTTATCGTTTTAATCCACTTGAAAAAATTATTATTCACATCACTTTCACAAAAGGTCTAACGAACGTAGCTTCAAAATGGCGACCGACAAATTTAAACCACAGGATTGTACGTGACGGAAACAAGCTATTTACAAAGATGCACCCACGCAGTGGATACAAATATTTTATTCGGTTAAATATGTTGAAATACGATAAAATAATCATAAAATAATTTATTTGTACACATAAAAAATGAAAAGCATTTTCTCTTTTACAAGTAAATGCGATGCCTCTACTAAAAGTTATTGATGTGTGCACTATACAGGGTGTCCAACCAAACTATATCTCAAAATTCCCTGACTTTTCCAGACTTTCCAGAGCCAATTTTAAACTCTTCCAGTCACTATTAAAAACATTTTATTAAGATCTCAACTTAGTGTATTACTATTTCTAGACACATACATCAGCTGAAATTGTGTCACACTATGATGGAGTTAAAGAATTTAAATTTAAAACAATGGGAAATTTTGTGGTGCGATCTAAGTTAGAATTCAACTAGATTCTATTGAGTACACCAGTACAGTTTAAAATTGTTGCGAGACACATTCTTTTTTAGTTTCTTCTTTCAATAGAGTAATCGAACTCTCGCACATGCGCATAACCATGGCTCAACTTTGATTGAAAACACGCAGGAGAAAAGGATGAAAAGATTAAACAAAAATCGCATGTTGACCTTGAGAATTCAGATTAGTATAGTCAACTGTGATTAAAAAGATTCGCGGTGATTGTTAAGCGGAATAAAAATGTTATGTTGACTACTGTCAATAAAAGTTTTATATTATTTTAATGAATGTGGGAAAATTCCAGAAATTTGATTAAATTCCCGGACTTTTCCCTGTTTTCCAGGTCGCTGGACACCCTGACTATATTACACATCATAGATAACATTCCAAAACGGAGAATAAGCACTTTTAATTGTGTTTAGAATATTGTTTCGGATTGGGTAAAAATAAATTATTAAAAGTTGTGAAATAGGATAAGAAAACTTGAGTTTACGTTATTTTAAATGTAAATTATAGCACGTGATTAAAAAAATTAACATTTATAACAAAACTGTGATCTTTTACAAGTGTTGGCAACCCAAAACCTAAACATATGATTTGTGAACTGTTCTCCGGGTAAAAACCTATCGTGAACAGACATTAATTCAGTCGGTAGCCTGTCTGTCTACTGAATAAAGGGACCGGGTTTGATTCATGGCATGGCTTGAAAATGTTTTTCATAAGAGAAAAATAATTAAGTTTCATCTTTCAAAATGAAAAATTAACAGGTGGGGGCTGGATGTTGTTTCTCTTTTAAAATTAAGTATGATTATATCAAAAAATGACTTATAAACTGTCAGATCAGAGAGGCACATTAGATAAATGAATTTGAACAGAGTTATTCTAAGTATATAATTATAATTTTACACAACTAAATAAACACAATATCTTCGAGTGTAGCCAAAAGTGAACTCATTTTATTATTTATTCTTTCGTGTGTGTGTTTGCGTGTGAGTGCGTGAGTGTGAGTATGTGAGTGCGTGAGTGTGAGTATGTGTGTGTGTGAGTGTGAGTATGTGTGTGTGAGTGTGAGTGTGTTTGTGAGTGTGAGTGTGAGTATGTGAGTGTGAGTATGTGTGTGTGAGTATGTGTGTGTGTGAGTGTGAGTATGTGTGTGTGTGAGTGTGAGTATGTGTGTGTGTGAGTGTGGGTGTGGGATTGTATGTGTGTGAGTGTGGGAGTGTATGTGTGTGAGTGTGGGAGTGTATGTGTGTGAGTGCGTGAGTGTGGGGTGCGTGAGTGTGATTGTGAGTGCGTGTGTGTGATTGTGAGTGCGTGTGTGTGATTGTGAGTGCGTGTGTGTGATTGTGAGTGTGTGTGTGTGATTGTGAGTGTGTGTGTGTGATTGTGAGTGTGTGTGTGATTGTGAGTGTGTGTGTGTGATTGTGAGTGTGTGTGAGTGCATGTGTGTGATTGTGAGAGTGTGTGTGTGATTGTGAGAGTGTGTGTGTGTGAATGTAAAGAGATCTCTTACAAAGCTAGTTTTGCCTCTAGCGCAAGTGCTTCACATTCCAATACATGAAATAAAAACCTTGGACCATTCTTTTCAACAACAACGCCAATTTGTTTCAATGCGATATCTTTGTGGGTCTGTATTCGCGTTCAATCAAACGACGCGAAAAAGGTATATGGTTGTTGTTGTTGGGGAGGGGGGCGAAGAGAATCAAATTACATTCTCCGAAACTCACAATAGACGAAGCCGCAAAAATAAAAAGTAAAGTAAAAAAAAAATATTATACGTTGCTTTTCATATAGTCTACAATAATGAAATGTTTTGATTCCTTCAGCACGAGTTCTGGGAACAATGGCGATACTACGTTTAATTAAGTTACGTTACGTGGGAAACAGACACTGGGTGTCACAGAAATATAGTAGCATTTCTGTATGAAGGAACTTTTATAATATACAAATATAATTTGTGGTTGACAATGATAATATATCATCATAGAGTAATTGCTTGGTTACTCTATGGCATTGTAAACTCCAAAGATCATTGCAACACTTAACAAAGTACGCCACCTATCTCTATTGTAAAACTATTGATCAATCGCCCCGCTTTGGGCGTCGATTGAAACACTACGGATTAATTCCCTGATATAATAATGCTGTGATGATGTTTAGGTTGTCTATAGCTCCGCGGTCGAGTACTAATTAAATCGGTATAATTAATTAATGTACGAAAGAGAACTGTTGATGACTATTTATTCACACACGGTTTATTTAAATGACATCTGTTAATTACTTATAAAAACTCCAATTAAATGCTTTATATTAATGCACACTTGTGATATTAATGTAAGTTATTGTATACTGTGTTAGACTGTTACTGCCAGTGTGCGACTCTGACCAACTTGTGCGTGCGAGGGAGATCCCGGTATAGATATTTGGATCCCGGAGATACCTTAAACATACGCACAACGGTTTATATATGACATACCCCTTGCATCTTTCTCCACTCGCCAACAGTGTAAAATCTAACTAAAAGAAAGAGTCCTGGCGACAGGTGTTGTGAAGGCTAGCTTATTATTGATATAGGTAATTGGGGTATTTTGCCAAATACTGCGGAGTTGTTCCTTTTAACAAGAAATAGCGCAGTTGTTCCTTTTAACAAGAAATATATAAAAATATATGTTAAAGGTGTAATCCTTTATCACATTATTTCTGAGAAGCGCGTGTTTCTTCATGGATGAATCTTAAAAGGATACTCTACATATATGACTATAAATAAAAATTACCTTAGTCCATGACTTTTTACATAATTTAGAGTAATTCAAACCAATATCATTACACTATCTTGAGCTAGTTCTTTCCAGTCCACCTTATCCTTATTTTGAACTAATTCTACCCGGGTCCGGGGTTTAATCCTTGTTCCCGGCACAGATTTATCTGAATGACAAACCCTCCCTTCACCTCTGACAAGACGTCTATTAATCACAACTTGTGAATGTGGGGAATGCCAGGCCTACACCTTGGTTCGGATCCCATGTTAGACTGTAGGTCCTCCATTTCATCTCACAATCACCCTACCATTACACATGAGAGTAAGTGCGTATAGCCCAAAAGGTTAGTAAGTCGCGGGGCTAATAATAATGCTATCCAGTCCACCTTATTACACCCTATACCTATCTTCATCGTGTTCTATTCAGTCCCCCTCATTACATTCTATATCTATCTCGATCTAGTTCTATCTATGTTACAAGTATATTTTTTCAGATAACTTATATCGCCAATACGCCCCGGCCCGTTCTCTGCCTCCTCCCTCAGCTGACAGAATTTTCCTTTCTTCCAATATTTGATTCCTCCTCCTTCCAAAGCTATTCCCTTCCTCAACCTTTCCTTCTATGACGTCGTGCAGAAGACAGTTCCTCCCAAGGATGAGTCTGATCCAGTTTGTTTTGTACGAAGAATCACATCCAAAATGGTTTTCTTCTCACCCACTCTTCTTAGGACTTCTTCGATGTTACCCTGTCTGTCCACCTGCTCTTCTCAAGTCTTCTCCATCACCATATTTTAAAGCATTTTAAAGCATTCTAAGTTTATTTTCCATATTCTTAAGAATTCAAGACTCTGCTTCACGCAACATGGTAAATGAAAAGCATAAAACATCCAAGTTTGACCCTTTATAACTCGTGAGCTATAATGATTCAAAATTGTTGAATAAATAGTTATAGCTAATAATTGTATACTTGTTAAAATTGTTTAATACATTTATTTTTGAATGATAACAAGTCAAATTGACCTGAAGTAATTTGGCCCATAGTATCGTTAAAAAATCTTTATAATTAATTTTCTAAATTTGTAGACTTTAAAAAAACTTCCATCTCTTACTAATTTAAAACTTTTTAACTTGAACAATTTATTTTTAGGACACAAGGTCTCTTACATAGTAAATTAATGTAAAAAAAAAAGAACATGTTGAATTCTTCAGAAAATTCGACGGAGAAAAATAAACCTAAGAACTTTTTTTATATATATTTTTAATTTGTATTCGATACACGTCCTTTTTTTAGAGTTTATCTCCAATAACAATTATCTCACAAAGAAACTATTCAACGGCTTGCTGAAAAGAGGGAGAAAAAAGAAATTCGAAAAAGAAAGGCGTGGAAAGGCAAACACGACTGAACTTGTTACCAGAGAAAGTAGTAGCTTTTGTTTTAAAATAACAATCTAGCTAAACGAATAAAGTAATGGATTTATATTAGATGAATGGAGGCAAAACGCGCGATAGCTGTTATAGCCTCATGTCAAATCACAAGCTTACCTTGTATCAGCATCTATGGTTCAGAATGATATTTCTATATAAAAAAAGAAAGGTACATACGGCCTTCTTTCCAATGACGACAAGCAGATCACATAATAGGAAGCCCAAAACTTCACATAGCCGTTTCTCACGTCTTTGCTCAAAGTGCTGGGGGTGCATTGTTTCCTTAAGGAAGATAGCGCATCTGCGCTCCTGGGAATTACAATTCGAGAAGCAGGGGATTGGGACATCCCCTCCCCCCTCGCGCCCCCACCTCTAGTGTCTCTTCCACTTTCTCCTTTTCTTTTTAAAGTGCCTCCTCCTACATGAATGTTAAGTTTGTTCTTATTGTTGAAAAGATTCGTTTGAGATTCAGTTTCTGTCGTATTGTAACTCATTTCCTGAAAAGCTACCGGAAGTGGATGGGTAAAAGGGGTTGAGGGCGGAAGCTAACAACTGTTGGTGTAGAAGTAAGCCCCCTCCCCCCCGATATAACCTTCAAATGTCAAGAAAGAATATCTTCCTCCTCCAGGAAGGTGGCCATTTTTTCTTTTAGAGTAGTTAGAAATTGCAGATACCTTGTCTCTAGAAGGTTAAAATACCTCCATTTTCTCTCACCCTTGTTCCAATAGACCTTTTCATTACCGGTTACCAATCACTTCCGGTGTTGTGAAATCTAAATATAGGGTGGTAGGTATGCAAGGGAACTTACTGATTGAGTTGAGGCTATATCTATGTTTAGTGTCTCAAGTTGTGATAGAAAGAAAAGGGAACCGTATTATCATCTTGTTGGCAGCCCTGTTTTTTAATTAATATATTACGACAAATTGACAGCAATAGCTACATTAACGACATTTTATTAAACTTTTTCACACGCAAAACTATCACCCACACTAAGCAAAGATTAAATTAGGTTATATTTCACACAGTGCATGGCAATAAAGAAACTTTTTTTTTTGTAATTGAATACTTGTGTTAATGTGTCATATCCTATTATCTACAGATAATTTCACTACTTTATAATGTAGCGTTACCTTCTTTAAGTTTGGACTAATAAATCTTAATTAGAGGCTCTCATAATCAACTTAAACACAGGCCTATATTGTATGTGCTAGTTTTGTTAAGATTGATTGAAAAACCACCAAATTGTTTATATTTATCAAACTCCACAACAGCTATATATCCAGACAATGTGAATGTATCCACATTAGGCCTGCTATGAGTAGATATGCATAATTATTTATCCAGATCAAGTCAAAAGAGAGGGAGGTCAATGTTTAAAAATAAGAATATTTGCTTTTGACCGTTAAATAATAAAATTAATCTCGAGGTTTAAAGGGAATTTTTGAAACTAAGATTAAAATTGATTATGTACCTGTAAGCATATAAGTTAAGGACTTCTGTTTATTTCTTTAATAGTAGGTATACAAAGAGGGTGGGATTCATTGCTTTTTCTTTGTCATCATATGACAAGACTTATATTTTTTACCGGCTCTACACAAAGAAACAAAAAAAAATTCCAATTATAGCAAAATTGAAATTGTAAAATAAATTATACATAATCTAAATAAATCACCAAAACTCTCATGAATCACAGAAGAACGTTATTATTTATAACATGACGATTCAAGGAAAGTCACAACAAGGCACCAAAGTATTTAATAGGCAATAGTTATAGTTTTTAATATTATAAACGAACCCAACCGAACTAAACTTAATCTTTCAGGCATCAACATATTTTTCATGGAATTTCGGGATCCTGAAATATTATATTTTTTAAACTATTTAAAATATAAATTTATTTTAAGAAAAGCTTCCCCATGTACACATTTTTAACTAGATCATAATTATTTTAAAAAATAAATCATTTGTAAAGTAACCTATCTTTTCATTATTATTTTAACAGAAACACGAATACGTACTTATCTTTATATATATATATATATTTAAATATATATATATTACCATAATGATAGAACTGTTCTATAGTAAACAAGGAATGAGTTAAGGAGAGTCTCTGCTGCTGCCATCTTTCAGTCAAGTGGCACCACAATTAAATGGATACAAATCAGAATAGATACATTTCAGGATTTTGTGGATGTAATTCAAATATTTCTTGTGGATACAAATCAAACTTTTTATTTGTGATGACTGTTTGATAAAATATTTGAATGGATACCATTCAGAATAGATACAATTCAGGATTTTGTGGATATTATGAGAATGGATACAAATAAAACTGTACAAATCTTTTGGTTACTTAGCCCAGCCTGTGCTACTATAAATATGGTGTGAACGCTTTGATTGGTTTGTTATATTTACATCTACGTGATAATAGGGCTCATTTTATATTGAGGCTTTAAATCTACATCAAATCATATTGCCTTTTTATACGCCTTTTAGCTATTAGTTAGGACACCTAAAACCATGAGCCCACCAAGGTGTCTTTAAAATGCAGCCAAATTATATAAATGATGATTAAAAAGTTGTATTTATAGTTTGAATTTTTCGTGGCAAGTGTAAACCAATGAAACCTGTGAGCTAATTTTTAAATCCCAAAAATAGTTAGTTTCCGTTTATATTTTTTATTTAATCAACTAATAAAACACATTCCCTTGGACACACTTAGATATTAAAGGAAACATTTTGTTTTAAAAACTTTTTATATCTATAAGAAGATTTAATACACACCAAAATAGAACATTGTATGTGTATGACCTCAATTGTAATAAAGATCCGCTTCGGTGGTCATTTGGTCTAACGCGCAACTCTCGCAGTAAACTAGACAGCCGACGACGGGGAGATCGAAGTTTGAATCTAGGACGGGTGTACTGAGAGTAGTTTTTTTTTTCAAAACGGTTTTCCCCCCTTACTCCATGCAAATGCAGGCACATTTCCTATACATATAAACTGCCTAGTCTCTAAGCCCATTGGCGTAATTCATCCATAAGCGTACAACATATAATGCTAATAAGACGAAGTACAAATTTTTTTTAAATAAAACTCTTAGTAACACATAATTGAAAATACAGATCGTTAACTAACTAATGAAACATTATTAAAGCTGGAAAGTCATTAACATCTCATTACTCTTTAATCATGCTATGTAAACTTAAAATCTTTAGTTTCGAATTAAATTATACTCTATTCAAAATTGATACAATGATTTGTAAAATCTTTGAGCTGGATCCTGTTCGAACAATCTCTAAAGAAAATCTAATGTTTCTAATCGAATTTGAATCTAATATTATGAAATGAAAACGTTATAATCATATACAAATCAAGTATTAAACTAATTGCATTCAATAATTTTGGATGCAGGAGAAGTTCAAAGAGTGATAAAATAATAATTATTAAAATTATTATCTTTAAGTCAAATAAAGAGTTGTTATTTTAAAATAAAGTATAAGTACGAAAATTTGACCAATATAAACGAAGGGATGAACTTTTTTATATTATATGTAAATATCGGAACAAGGTTAATTTCTTTTTTAATAAAAACTGTTTATACATTTAAAATTTTGACTTCAAGATTCTGACTTAAAATTAAATTCCATCTATTAAAAATCTAGGATCCACTTTGATTTAAAATTTAGAGAGTTGTATTCGATTTTTCAAATGGTGAGACTCGTAAATTTCGAATAAAATTCAAATCTTTTTTTTATATTAGAAATTTTGAAGCTCTACTCAGGCCTAAAATATAATAAGGTTAACTTACACAAACAATTTAAGGAGAGAGGTTAAACACAATACAGCAGATAGTTCTAATTTCTTAATTGGCTGTTTGTTCTCTAGAAAATCGTTTGATGTCATCCGTACAGGGTTGATGAAGACCTCTTAGATCCACTAAACATGAACAGAGGGGCTGTGACAAAGGCATACAATTGATCCTTTGTCATCTTCAATCCTTATGCTCCAGTTTTCTCCAATGAATGATCGTCACGATTTGTACTATAGGGCACGTGGACAAAGTAGTAAGTTTCATATGGTTCACTTGTGATAAGTGAGCTTATATTTAGGTTGATACTGGATTTTTAATCAATTATAATTTTTTTAAAGACCACCAACCAACTATTACGAACCCATACTCATACCCCCACCTAAATCTTTACTTACCCTTCAAAACACACAAACACACTTCACTGTCACACCCTCTTAAAAGAAATACCTTCAATTTGTAGCATTAGCTGCAAGTCCAAGATGCCTAAGTGAATAAACCATAGACTTACCCCATTACACGGACGCCGACTGCTGTTGACCCAGCTACGGACTCTAATACTCCCCGCCGCAACTAACATGCCCGGCCACGACAACAAGCTACGAGACACTTAGGCGGCGCCGGCGCATGTATACAACACAAGAAATCCCAGGCCAAAGAACTTTGGAAGAAAGAAGAGACTCTTCGACCCGTGTCCAGTTTAATTCTCAATTATTCTAGAAAAGTGTGGAAGCCTATGTTGCGTGTGGATCCCTCCCCTGTTTACTTTCTTTGGTTTGCCTCCCTTCTCCTTGTGATCCCGTCGTTCTATGTTCAGTGAGCTGTGCCAAATCATACATAAGACTGGTTGTGCAATTGGAAGAGCACTCTTGGACTGGCTTAGATAATAGCAGGGCGAAGCTAAGGCTTCGAAGATTAGGAATTAAAATGTAAGCAAAATTCTCTTTAGACAATTTTTTTTTTCTAAATTCCTTTTGGCTTAATATTTTTTCTATATAAAACCAAAATTATAAGAGACTGGTCGGATATGACTAAGCTGAGACTTCAAATAGTTTTCATAATATAGGATTATTAAAATATTTTTTGGCACAATAAATATTTATCTAACTTTAACATTTGTCGAAGAATATCAACAACATTTGCTTGGTCAAATGTTACGTCTTGGAACTTTTGTTTGGACTTATATTTTCTCTTAGTGTTAAAACTTGGGTTCAAGATTATGATATAATAGTTATGGAGTTGAACGCTAATAGCGCAAGTGAAAGAATAGTTAAAAACTCTATAAGAACTTAGTTTATTGGATGCTAGTTAGATAATAAAACAGGAGATTATGATGTTTATAGAAAGTATTTTTGGACTCTAATAGCGCTAGTGAGGAGATTATTGGAAATCACCATATTTACTTTGATTATAAAAAAGTAGTGTTTAGACTATGATAACTAAATGTGTACTAATCCATGTTAAGACCAATAGGAAACAATTTTGATATTATTTATGTTTAGGGTAAGTTGATGTAAGGCATATTATTCATATCAGTATTTAATCGTGTTTGAGAGCTGTAAACGATAATTAAGTAGATATATATTTCATGTAGAAAAATTAGTTTCAGAGAGACTTAATATAAAAAAGTTGTGCATTGTACTTTCTTGACTAATAAACACGTATTTCATTGACGATATTGTTAACTTAAATTAATGAAGGTAATCACTATAATATTTTGCGCATTCTTCAAATGAAACTTTGCTGTAGGGATCTCGATCTTTTCTGTATGTTTTAGGGATTTTTCCCTGTTATTTATTGTTCATATTATATTGAAATATTTAATAAATGATTCATTTTTAAGGAATTCTCCTTTTACGCAATATCTCTTTCACTTACATACCCTTAGGTTTAATACTACCCAACTTCTAAGGTTTTTACTAGGTAAGTTGTTATAAGAACCAATTTTTTTTTGTTATTGAGGGTGACCGTGGGGCCGGTTCCACAATTGGATAAGATTGCGTGTTCTGGGTATAGTTTACATACCCAGGTTTTCTTAGTTTTCAGGACTCACACACAACACGCACTCTTATCCACCTTTTGTTGATTTTTTTTTTGTATTTGGACCCTACTAATTAGGTTTATGGGTTAGGAATAGGGTACAATTTAAATCCACCTCACTCTCCTGTCTTAGCTCCATTTTCAAGGTTTGGCTGAGAACGTCTCAATAGCGGAACTAAAATAAGTACAAGACGATTCCTAACTAAACTCGAATGTAATGGGCCAGTTTAACATGTTACGGTTCTTATTTACTACTCTTATTTCTAAACTACAATATTAAAAAGAATTAGTACTTATTAACACGTCATAGATAATAGCTACACATGTCTTGAGTTTGTCGCACACGTCCATTACAATGTGAAAACACGTACTCTTAATGTTGATACTCTCAGCCCCATTATTTGACTGTGTCTCTTGTCACACTTATCCGGTTTATCCCTACACTCGGCCCTTCGGAATGTCCCCCACTCCATTTGCTATGAGCATGATCTCGCTCGCTACACTAGCCCCTTCATAAATTGGGCACAACCCAGTCTCGTTTTGGGTAGCACCATTCGGCCTCTGCCCCCTGCTCGCACGCTCGTGTTGGATGAAGCTGCCCCCTCAGTCCTGCTGGTACCAGTTTTACCTGTAGGAGCTCATGTTGGAGAGGGTGGGTGTTTTGACCCTCACGTGACGGCTGGTTTGCCGGTTCCTTTTCCTCCTCCCGTTTTTCAGGTTCTCCTACAAACTTAGGAGCTTCTTTGTTCTCACCTTCGGTGTCTAGAACCTGATACATCTCGAGCTTGTTGAAATGGACAATTTAGTGCTTTTGGCCTTTTATTACACGATACGTGACATCGGAAACACGTTTCATGATCTCGTATGGCCCTTCCCGATGTAGTTTTGGTGTGCATCCAAGTTTAACGGCACTGCTAAGTAGCCACACTCGCTGCCCTTCCTCACAAAGAGAACCTGAATATTGTCGATCATATCTTGGACTCTTTCGTACGCCAACTATAAACAGCTTCACATGGCTTGCACAAATAAGGTTTAATTCATAAACCCTTTTTCCGGGTGACCGAATGCAACATAAACTGGTAGTCATAAATCTCGCTCGAACATGAGATAAAACGGTGTGTATCCTGTTGATTTATGCTGACTAGACCTGTAAGCTAACATGACTTGGGGGAGGAAGTTGTCCCAGTCATAGTGTCGCTCATTAACCCACTGGCCCAACATTGTTAGACATGTGCGGTTAAACCTTTCGACTAATCCATCAGATTGGGGATGGTATGGTGTAGTCATTATTTTCCTAATTCCCAGAAACAAGCACATTTCTTGAAATATCTTAGCTTCGAATTGACGCCATTGGTCACCGAGGATTTCATCAAGAGCTTCAAATTGACACACGATTCCCTCAATTATTATCTTTGACACTGTCATTGTTTCTTGGTTAGGCATGGCATATGATTATGTCTACTTCGTGAAATGATCTGCTACAACCAAGATCTATTTATTGTTTTGAGCGGCCTCAGATAGTGGGCCCAAGATGTCTAAGGAGATCCGTTGTAATGGGTATCTTGGTCGACAATTGATGAGGGGTGCTCTAGCAGCCAAATTTGGGTATTTCCTCCGTGTACAGCTATGGCAGGAACTACTACACATCTTCACATCTTCCAGATGCCCGGGCCAATAGAACCACTCTCAAACTTTCCTGTTGGTGAACTATTGAGTGCCTCTATGACTTAGTTTGCCCCTAATATTTACCTCACCCTGTCGTTACACCAAGCCGTCCCTTAGCGTCAAACTATCCCATTGTTCCCATAGTCTTAGTGCCCGACTACTTTCTTGCACGATTGCGTTTTGGGTGGCTAATCTCCCGCTTTGCACTGCATGTTTAGCTCCAAGATCTTATTTCTGTTTACTATGTAGTTCTTCTAGCTACCATCCAAAGCTGTCTATCGTAAGAAAACTCACATCCAGTACTTTACTTAAACTTCCATTGAAATTGTGTAGGTGACCTGGCTGTCTAGGGGTAATGTGTCAGACTTCTGTGCTGTCGGCCAGGGTTCAATCCTCGGTCCCGGCACAGATTTATCTGATTTCCAAACCCTTCCTTCACCTCTGACAAGACATCTTGTGAATGTGGGGAATGCCAGGCCTCCACCGTGGTTCGGATTCCACGTTAAACTGTAGGTCCTTCATTTCATCTCACAATCACCCTACCATTACACATTAGCGTAAGTGCGTATAACCCGAACAGGTAGTAAGACGCGGTGCTAATAATAATAATAATAATAATAAATTGTTCACCATTTCCTGTGCTTTCATTTCTTCAAATGCATCTTCCTTTGCACTGTCTCTTTCATATTGTTCTCTTTCACATTGTTGGTATGGTCGCCGAGATAGCCCATCAGCAATCCCATGGGACCTGCCATTTTGATGTTGCACTGTGAACTCCAGCTCCAGCCAGCGCACAACCTGCCCTTCTGGCTCTTTGAAAGATTGAAGCCAGCGTAAAGAGCTATGGTCCGTTCTAAAAATAATAATACGATCAGTTCTCCCCAGTTCATTTGATCCCTTGGAGTAGATATCACTAAACTCATTTAGCAAGCTGCAAAGTCTTTGACGCTTTTCCTGATCCAATTAGCAATGTGCGTTCGTCACTCGTGTTTATTTTTCCAACTGTTGCGACTTGCATATCTTGAGGTACTTCAAAGTACTTGCCTATCGTCGTGCTTTCTCGTAATGAAACTGGCGAGGGGCCTGGATTAATATATTATATATTATATTTGTATGTGTTAAGGTTAATATACATAAACATTGAATTCTATGTATATATAATAACCAACAATCTTGGTAAATATGATAAATGTTTAGTGTTGTAATCAGATTATAGCCACATTAATATATCATTATATATGATAACCAGTACCCTCTGATAAAAGTGATACATCTCACGTTTGTGCAAGTTTGAACCTGTCTGATTCCCTGTCTAATCCATACGTGGCGTCAGTTGTGTGTATCCATTAGAGGTCCATATTGTATTGAGTGCGGACGTGTGGTGTTTTCTTGATATAGAATCTGTTCGCTTAGCCTGAACTATCCTATAATGACCTGACCTAACCTAACCTAACCTTCAGAATATTACAATTTATCATTTCAGACAAACAGGTTTAGTTGTTAGGTAAGATACCCGGTTAAAATAATAGATTTAAGTTGTTTAATCACATTAACCACTAAAATCAGTTAATGAAAATTAACAAGTTACTATGCATAGTAACCAATTAATTACTTTAACGGTAACGCATACATACAGAGTGTGTAAGGCAACATGTGGGACGCACTTCAGCGGGGGACATGAGACACAAAAACAATGAAAAGAGTTCGTCACAGTCATGTATCCCATTTGACTTTCTTTTCGAACGGTTGTCATGTCGTATAATATGTAAATGTGTGTTGGTGTCTTGTCTGTTACGCTTTCAAGCAACCACCACCTAACGTATATTATCGAAACTCCGTATGTAAATAACTAAGGAAACCACTCCACTATTTTTTTTTTTTCAAAATGGTGGCTACAAATACTCCTTTTTTGACGCTTTCTTGACGCTTCAACTCTCTAAGATTTTCAATGCGCTAACTTTTAAATTGTTCCTAGATATGGATACGTAGCCTATTATCAAACACATTCCACTGGAAGAAAAAGTAATTAGACTGTGTATATAGATTTATATAGGCCAATATATTTCTCTTCATTTTGTTTAGGTATTTGAGGTATCTATGTAACTTGCACTTTGTGAGCGTACAGATTATATCAGCACACGACTTGTAAACATAATTAGATCTAGAACAGACACAACATCCATTCCCCCGGCATTTAATTCATCATTGTGAAAGGAGAAACACACATTTCACCAAATATATATTTACTGGCCCTGACAGGAGTCAAACCCGGGACGATTAATTGAAAAGACAGACATGCTACCGGCCAATCTGAGGTGTTGACATTTTTATATATATATCTAGTCGACCTCGGTGGTCTTGGGGTANGGTGGTCTTGGGGTAAATTTATCGCCCTAGTGTCCAATGTTCATGGGTTCAAGCCCATCCAAGGTCGACAAAATTTTCTTGAGCGGTTAAAATTCGTAGCACAACTTTCTATGTATGGGAAGAGCGACCGTCGGTCCCAAGTCGATTGTGGCATGTAAATAAAACATGGAGGATACCAATGTGAAAATACCTTCCTGACAAAACTGGTAAGCCCTTTCACCCTCGCTCGTAGAAATTATCATATAATGATATAATCAGTATATACCTTAAATGAATTATATATATATCGACACAAATCCTGATTTCCTCTCTATAGGTAGGCCTATATATATATATTGTGTGAATATACACACAACTTACATACTTGTAGTTTGTTTGAAAATTCAGATTACTTTATAAACTGCATAGGCCTATCAGTTCTTTAACAATAAAAAAATATTACGTCTAGTCTACATAAATGTATCGAACTTAGACATTTCTTTGAAAATGTTTGCTCTTTGATGTTTTGATATTGCGGGCGCTGGTTCTGACATGTACAAACAGTTTCGAAATAACGTAGACCTCTCTCTAAACCACTCTTCTTGTGTCAGCTACAGTAGCCCCATGGCTCCTTTGGTGCTGACTGACAGCTCACAGCTGACTTCTTACAGTCAACATTTAGGTGTATACCTAAATTTTGACCTTCAGAAGTGACAGCTGCTAAACAGATGTTTTTGCAGAGCATATGGCTCGGCGTAGGGATACTTAATTTGGTCTGGTAACTTTTCATAGGTTTTAGCTGTAAACTGTGAGCTGTCAGTCAGCACCAAAGAAGCCATGGGGCTACT
>CABFVX010001327.1:158048-172571 GCA_902151425.1 Timema shepardi | reverse complement strand
ATTTCCAAAGGTGGTATCTATACGACGCGACGTTAATAAAAACAAGAATAGGGTAGTATCGTTCGATAGCTCGTCATAAAGTCCACGAGTCGCAGAAAATCGCAAATTTGAAGACAAACCACGTCTGACACGTCACTCTTGTGTTGGACAGGACTGTCATTGACGGGAATATAGAGGTTCGAATCCCTGTTGGTTGTACGGGTTTCTTTCCACCCCCTCCCACCCTTCGCAAATAGTTTCCCATTTTCCTTCAATGCACATGTGGGTATATTTGACCTAAAATTATACCTTTCTAATTCAATACTCCAATTAATGTATGCGTTTAAGCTGCTTCGCTGGCCGCATGGTCTAAGGCGATAATTTTGCAATAGACTAGACTTCCGAAGACTGTGGGTTCGAGGTTCGAATCTTAGTCGGGTGTACTGAGGGGGATTTTTTTCCAAATAATTTTCCACCCTCCCCCTATGCAAATGCGAGCACACTTCCTTTAGTAAAACCTTTCTCACCTATAAGACCATCAACCTAATTAGTATAAAAGCGTATAGCCCGAACGGATAGTAGGACGCGGTGCTAAAATATAAAAATAAAAATGTATAATATGTAAAGAATAAATGGGTATTAAAATAAAATGAAAATAAACTCTACATATATTTACCTTTCCTTAGCCTTGTAAGCTTAGCTTTCATTATTCCACTATGGTACGGGTTATAAGATAAAGCCATAGTATAATCCAGCAAGGTAAGACTACTATCTTTCAGGGTAAACGAAGAGCACATATATTAATTCTTATGGTGATATATTATTATTAGAAAGTGCTCATGAAGCATCGGAATAACTCTACATTCAAGTGGAGCAGTCTCGTCTAAAACATTATGACACTCCAGCTCGTGGCACTTTAACTAAGTGCTGGATTATTTTCGAGATCCTACTGGAAATCCTAAATAGAGGATGACAGGCTAGTAGCAAGAACACGGTTTATCAATTTGCGTCGTCAGAACTTGTTCTATATCCACACATCCGAGGACTACACCTATGTTTGTAAAGCCACAACATCGTGTCTGGATTAAAATACACGATTTTTTTGCGACAAAATAGTTCCAGCTGGTTTATTTTATCGTGTGGAGGTGGGGGATGGGGGGGGAGGGTATTACCAACCGAGAAACTACCAACCACCTGCTTCGGTGGTCGCGTGGTCTAACGCGTTACTCTCGCATTAGACTAGACTGCCGATTACGGCGAGATCGAGTTTCAAATTTCGGTCGAGTGTACTGAAGAGTGGCTTTCCAAAATATTTCTCCCCTCTCTTTCTCTACGCAAATGCTGGTACACTTCCTATATATATAGCACTGCGTCTTACTACCCGATTGGGTTATATTCTTACGTACTAATTACGCTAATGTTTTTAGGGACTAGGAAGGCTATATATATACATATATACATACATATATATATATATATATAGCCTTCCTAGTCCCTAAAAAACATTAGCGTAAATAGTGCGTACTAATATAACCCAATCGGGTAGTAAGACGCAGTGCTAAATAAAAGCTATAAACTACGTTAATCCAGAACAGAACACCCTATATATATATATATATATATATATTTACCCACTTGGTGGTTGTATGGTTTCTAATTAGCACCAAGACGGTAGAGTATAGTCAAAATGCTAAACTACATTAAGGCCCTTGGCCCTGTCGAGTGCAAGTCTAAAACCTATTTTGTGGGATGGTGGGTGGGAGGGTGAAAGGCGTGGCGTGGCTACACAACCGACCAAGGTATCCTTCCGCGCCAACAAGAACTATATGGATCACGGAAACCGTAGATAGCGCTAGATACCGGACAGGTCTTGCGGAAAATCATACGTTTGGAAATATCAGTTTTCTCGAAAACGAGTGAAATCTTTATTGTAATATTTTCAACACCTCTTCTAAGAGAGTGTATTATGTTTATTAGGGTGTTACATTTTCTTAATTTTGGTTACGCAACCAGCAGTTTTCTATTGAAAAATATCAAAATTATTGATATTTGGTCACTGTTAAAATTATATAGGAGGTGTGTATATAAAAAGTATAACTTAATAAACATGCTTCTATTATTGAACAAACTGTTTCCGAAAAGAAAATTGCAAAACAATTAAAATTCTTGAAGATAACATTTTGTTCCCGCGACTCTGCATTTCCACGCCAAATGAAAAGGGTCAACCGCCTTAAGAAAACCTCCCCCAGTGCACCCTGCCGAGATTCAAACCCTAACCTACTCGTCAGTGTCGATCCCTATATTTTATGTTGAGTGATTTATTCTGCAGCAGGTCTTACCTCCCTTCTGATCTACCCGCATTGAAATGCATTGATGAAATAGGGTTGAGAAAGGTACATTTTAGAAGAAATGAGCTCCTTATTTATGTGGGGAAAGGGTGTGGGAAACACTTTAGGAAAAATAACCCTTACTACACGCAACCGGGATTCAAACTTGGACCTTCTGGTCACTTATGAATCATGTGTCTTCTATTAACTCTTTTTGGTGACCTGGTGGTCTTGGGGTAAGGTGTTAGACTTCTATGCTGACGGCCGGGGTTCAATCCTCGGTCCCGGCATTGATTTATCTGATCACCAAACCCTTCCTTCACCTCTGACAAGACATCTTGTGAATGTTGGGAATGCCAGGCCTCCACCGTGGTTTGGATCCCACGTTAAACTGTAGGTCCTCCATTTCATCTCACAATCACCCTACCATTACACATTAGCGTAAGTGCGTATAACCCGAACGGGTAGTAAGATGCGGTGATAATAATAATAATAATAATAGATTTAATTAAGGTTTATCCAGGCCACCTCTGTAAGCTAGTAGTAAGAGTTTCTGGCATTATATCCAGAAGTCCCAGGTTCGATTCCCAGTGCATCCACGTTTCCGTGAATTTTTAGGTCTGGAACGCGGTAATCTTAGCCTCGTGAGTACAAATAAAGATCTAATTGATTGAAAACGTTTTCGATCCGATTTATAAAACTGAGATTGACGGTCATTGGACTGACCCTATACCCGCGCTGGCCAACAGACGACAGCCGCTCGGTCGATATGGTTCAATTGCTGGCTGGGGACCTAAGGTCTTTTAATTATTTTTTAAGTTTAGGTATTTAACGTGCACTTTCTAAACGGACTTATTTTATCAGCACACAGCTTGTAAACTAATTACATCTAGAACAGACGCAACACGTTAATTAACCACTGTGAAAGATTAAACCCACATTTAACCAATAATAAATATTTCTACCATGCCGAGATCCGATCCCGGGACCTTTAACTTACTATGACTGAGCTAAATTTTCTGAATGAAGTTGTTTTATATTTGTCTGACTAAATATTAAATCATTTTTATCATTTCAGAGTTGTGCTGAACTTATAGTTTTGTTGGGGTGGTTTTTTTAAATTTAGTTTTCTACTTCTGTTTTCTGTTGACAAATAATTTGGGTAAAAATAAATTCCCACATAAAATTCTAAAACCAAATAAATAAAGAAACTAAGCATATATATTTAACGTCTGTATATTTGTGTAAGGTTTTATGTCTTTCCTATAGAAATATTGATTCAATTGAAAAAAGTCGGTAAAGTAAACACAATACGGAAGCGGAAGAGGCTTTTAAAAATAATTTGTTACGATGGCGTGGTCGTAGTACTAAAATATAAAATATGCACTAAGTGAACAATCCTATGCAACGAGTTTTCTTTCAATTATTAATCGTCACATGTCAACGTAAACTGTAGCATCTGTTTTTTGTTTTTTTAAAGGGTGAAACACGAACATTTGAAATATTAAACTATGAGCAATTTTTTTATAAGTTTGTTTCGTTCGTTTTGAGTTAATTTTGATTTTTAAACACAATAAATCTACAAAAATATTAATAACGTGAAAAATAATAATTGCTGATATTTATTAACGCGTCAGTCTGGAGTTCAAATCCTGACCAGATGTGCTAAGTCTGTTTTATTAAAATCTTGGTCTCTGACGTACCTAATATCCTTCTAAATTCTTCTTTCCTTCATTATCTGTAATACAAAAATAAAGTTTTTGTTCGTGCGTGTGTGTGTATTTGTTTGCGTGCGATGCCCCAAAAAACTTAACGGTACGCAGAAATCTGAAATTTTCAACATAGGTGCACCTCGAAGATGGATTTCTAAATTTTTAACTAGCTTTTTAATTAGGCTATTTTTTAACAAATTGTCGAAGAAAATATTTTTAATCTGGTTTAGAATTACGTTTTAAAGATAAAGTTTCAAAATGAAATCGGGCACCATGTTGGGAGGGGGCTCATATAATTCTTATACCACAGTGGGTCACTGGTAATTCTGTGCGGGATTGCTAGTTTTAAATATGGATGGCCTGGGTGGGTAAGATGCGAGATATAGAACCATTTTATAAACTCATCTATCATTACCACATCTCACTACAGTAGCCCCATGGCTTCTTTGGTGCTGACTGACAGTTCACAGCTGACTTTCGACAGTCAACATTTAGGTATATACCTAAATTTGACCGTCACAGGTGACAGCTGCTAAACACATGGTTTTGAAGATCATATGGTTTTGCGTAGGGATACATAATTTGGTCTGGTAACTTTTCAAAGCCGTCAGCTGTCAGTCAGCACCAAAGAAGCCATGGAGCTACAATATCTTATCAGGCTATTTTCATTTATAATTATGAACTAATGTGGTAGAGATGATTACGTTAGAATTTTAAGAAATGTGTCATCATTCACGTAGAGGGAGGGTGAGAATCCTTTTAAGAAAAACTACCCAGCCGAGATATGAGCACTTACCCATCAGTCACTGGCGAGCCAGTCTATACGAGCCGGACATTTATACCACGTGTTCACTGGTGTGGTTATTCATAGACCCATATTTAATCTTTCTTCGTCTTTAAATCACAATAATTATAATACTCTAGTAATAATGTTTAAACTATCAGATCACATGCTATAATTAATTGATGGGCATACTAAATCAGTAAAATGAGTTCAATTTGTTCAAAAGGGTTTGTGGATAAAATATAAAATTATTCAACATATTAAAATAGTGTTTTAATAAAAATATATATAGTTGATGTTTTATTTATCAACTAGTTGTATTGATAATTTTACTATATAAAATAATTTATATACAACAATTTAATTATAAACAACTAAAATACAACTATTCCTACTTTCAAAATTTTACAAGTACAATTTAATTAATTAATTTTGTCATAACATACGTTCAAAAACGCAAATAAAACGAGATAAGTTTAACTTTAATTGACTATAAGCTAGGTATTTTATTTTTAATCAATACTTTCAACCAATTAATTTAGTAGTAGTTAAAAATAGGAGAAACTTCGTGATAACTTTTACTTTGTCTCAACCCCTTGAAGAGAGTAGTGTTGTGATCATAAAAAAAAAAAAAATCGAATGTGAGATTTTTATGTCAACGTTTTATGACCCTCTGAAATAGAAAAAAATGTTTTTTGAGATATTGTCTGTAGGTTTGTTTGCTCGTCTGTATCTCGGACTAGAACCGATACCATTTTACCATTCGGGTTAAAACTTGGTATCTAGAGTTTTCACAAGCTCCCCCCGATGGGGTTTATGGAATTAGATATAGAACCTTAAAATTATATATATATATATATATATTTATATATATATATTTATATATATATATATTTATTTATATTTATTTATTAGCACCGCGTCTTACTACCCGTTCGGGTTATACGCTTTAAGTATTAATTACTCTAATGGACTAGGAATTGGGAAGGTTGAATTAGAGGAAGTGAACCCGCATTTGCGGGGAGGGAGAGTGGAAAACAATTTAGGAAAAACCACCCCCAGTTAACCCGACCGAGATTCGAACCTCGATCTCCCCGTCCTCAGCAGTCGAGCAGCTCAACACGACTAACGCGTTAGCCAACTACGCCACCGAGGCGGGTGAACCCTAAAATTATTATTATTATTATTAGCACCGCGTCTTACTACCCGTTCGGGTTATACGCACGTACACTAATGTGTAATGGTAGGGTGATTGTGAGATGAAATGAAGGACCTAGAGTTTAACGTGGAATCCGAACCACGGTGGAGGCCCGGCATTCCTCACATTCACAAGTCGTGATTAATGAACCCCAAAATAAAGGGTAGTTTACTGAAGAGCAAAAATACATATAATGGATCTTTTTCAAAATTCACTCTAACGATTTTTTATTAAATTTTAAATCTAGACACTGTTTAACATTACAAACAAAACGACAACTCTCATTTTGCCATTGAGATGACTTTAAGGGCACTTTACATAAACAAAAACTTCCAATTTTTATCACAACTTCGCAACTATTTAAGAGTCTAAAGTAGCTGCGTTATCTGATAGCTTGTGATCTTAATTAATCACTAATATGTAACTGACGATTTACACATGTCCATCACAGACTATGCCTTAAAATATTAGTGATTAACGATCCTGGGCACGGAACGACTCCCGGATAGCATTGGTGTTCTCAGCCAAAGGTCCCGGATTCGACATCCCGTGTCCAGGTGTCATTTTTCAATCTAAAAACTATAAGTCGTATTATTAGAAAGTGCACGTTTAGAACCTCAAATAATATTAATATCTGGTCAAATTCTTGATTTTGCAAGAAAGAAAGAATCGAACTTGATGTTTCTGAGTGGAGATAAATATTTGACGAGTCGGGGCATAACGTTGGTGCCAGTGTTTTTTTTTAAGCGAAGGGATGAAAAGGGTGGCAATAGGGGTGTTTCTAAAAGTGATTTTTTTAGTTGTTTTCATTCCTCACGTGCCAAAAGCTGTCTCTCTCGAGTTCTATCCCTACCAGCACTACATTAAGCTTTGTTATGAAAGACACAAAAGATATGTTTTTGTTTACAGCGATAGACTTACAAATAGTTGCTTGTTTGTTTTTTTAGAAGCAGAAAAGTTAAGATTTTTTTTTTCATTTCTCTCTCTTTTTTTAAAAAAAATGTAAAAGTCAATTGTATACTCTTGAGGAAGTTTTCAAATCTGTTGTTTTCATTCCGGTAGAATAATGTTGGGAGTTCATTTACATATTAAGTCGGTTGAGGCGTGTTACGATCGTCTACCCTCGGCGTTAGTCCTTTGTTTATGTAATAATTAATGGGCGGAACTAGAGTTAAAACATACATAGCACGTCTCTCTGTCCGAGTGGATAGAGTGGCATATCGCAATCTTACAGTGCTCTGATTCGATTCCGAGTGAATGCAACGAAGATTCATTTACAGGTTCGCCCACAAATACCATTTATAAAAATAGTGTGATTGGGTATTTATTATCAGTAAAAGTTTCTTAAACTTTCGTTTGAAATTCGTGTTCTGATAAAAGATATATTAATTTTTTACTAGTAAAAATTTTCTATCTTTTATTCAATCAAATTTTACCTTACTGATCCTAAGTCAATTGGGTAGAGGATCCCAAACTTTTTAGTCCGAAGGATTCCTTGCATCAGAAAATGTAAGTTACATAGTGGGGCCTTCATAAAAATTCACATTAATATTAGGAAAAATTAAATAAAGACAATTAAATTTTACACGCATTGAAAAATACCGGAAGACGTTACATGTTCTCGCTTCACCTTTGGCAAATGCTTTTTATTCAGACTTGAAAAAAATGGGCAATTCTAATACTAATACTATTTTATTAGCCTAAAAAACAAATAAAGAATATTATAAGGTATTCACGAAGCCTGGAAGAAATATGGAGGTGCACATTTAAAAAAAAACCACTGCACACCTTATAATAATAATAACAATAATAATAACAATAGTAACGTAATATAATCGTTACAGTAATGTAATAAAAGAAAATAGCAAAAAATAGCATAATATAAATCAATTTATGTAAGAATTAGAAAATGTATGCCAGCTAATGTTTAAATACACAAATCATGTGCACATACTTCTTTTGATATCGAAAGTTTTTAGCCTTGATTTAAAATAGTGTTAAAAAAAGGCCTTTATTAATAAAGTCTTGTCCAAATGTTATTATATTATTAACCTGTGTGTATGTATGTCTCTTAAAATGATTAATGAAAAATTAACAGTGCAATTGTTTATGGTTAGTGAACATATTTCTATTTATAAATACGAATATTGTTTCAACATTTGTTCCCTATTGGTGCATTTAGCACTACAAACATTATCGGTAATTTCTTTTCTAGTTTTCTATATTTTTGTTTGATTGATGGTTTGAGAGGATTGTCATAAACCAAATATGGGAAAGGGGGGAGGAGGAGGCAGGCTGTCGAGTGGAATTTAGCCAACTGGGCTTATGGAAATTTGATTGGGTTTTACTAATGCTTTTTAAAAATATTTACCTTCATTTTCAAACATACGCTACCCTTTTATGTGGGTTTCAATTTATTATAGCTAATAAATACTTTTTTTTTTAAATATTGCCTTCTGAGGTTTTGAAAAATTGATGCTAGTTTCAAATTTAGACATTATCCATACGTTATTTACTTTTTAATTAGTCTAAAAAGGCCTATTTAATTTGTATAGTTCGTGTTTTATGTTTTTTTCATTGATTTAAAAAATATGATATATTTTGCATTAAATGATGTTAGTTAAATCAAAATTGAATTGTTAAAATAGTGATATTTACCCCACCAGTAGTCAGAATGTATAAGGTGTTAGGATTGATTCGTTAAAGGGGCATATTATATTTGGGCCACATATACCTGTTATAGCCTGCGTTTAAGGGGCTAGTGTTAGTCCCATATTAAATTTAGGCCACAAATAGCTGTTATAACCTGCGTTTAAAGGGCTAGTGTTAGTCTCATATTAATTTTAGGCCACGAATAGCTGTTATAACCTGCGTTTAAAGGGTTAGTGCTAGTCCCACATTACATTTAGGCCACATATAGCTGTTATGACCTGCGTTTGAAGGGCTAGTGTTAGTCCCACATTACATTTAGGCCACAGATAACTGTTATGAGTTACGTTTAAACGGCTAGTGTTAGTCCCACATTACATTTAGGCCACAGATAGCTGTTATGACCTGTGTTTGAAGGGCTAGTACTAGTCCCATATTAAATTTTAGGCTATAGATAGCTGTTATGACCTGTGTTTGAAGGGCTAGTACTAGTCCCATATTAAATTTAGGCTATAGATAACTGTTATGACCTGTGTTTAAAAGGCTAGTGTTAGTCTCACATTACAGTTGGGCCATGAGTTCCTCCTTGGGAATATTAGACTAGGCAAACTGGTGTACTAACTTGATCCCGGCTGCTGTGGTGCGCCATTGAGGATGGTTGTAACTGTTTTCCCAAGGTGAGTTAAATACAGCTAGGTATGGACCGTAGGACACAACCTTATGCGAGGTTAATCCAGCCTAACTTACCTAACCTAAACAAGCCAAACCTAATATAAGGCAAAATTTGGTGGGTCCTAATTCATATTTACCCGCAGGTCTACTAACTGTCATAATCCTACTGGTCAGTGATCGTAGTAGGGGTCACGTGGCTCACTTGTTATTCACCGTGTTGAAAATGTATAGTGCCAGGAGGTCAGGGTTCAAATATTTGTCGGCTTATTGAAAGTATTTTTAAATTTTTTATTTGTATTTGTTATTTTTCATAACCTCTCTATGGTAGTCGGGCTAACTTATAATTCCTCTATTTTTAATTTCTCGCTACCATCGGAGAAATAAATTACTATGATCGTCAAAAAACCAACTTCATGATCCACTGGACCTGATCGCAATCACAGTTGTCTGTATGTCTGTGTGTCTGTGGGTTTTGGAACAATCATTCCAACCCTAAAATTAAGAGAAGTTAACTTAGGAGTCTATTAATTTGATTAAAATTCGTATCCAAGTATTTTTAATATTTAAAAAAATTTGCGCAACTCAATAACCAATGAAAATCACTATGAAGATATTCTACATGAGCGGAATTTAAAAGTTTGATTATATCCACGCAAATCTTTACTGTTAAAAGGCAAAGAGTAAAGCTCGCTGATAGTCCACATTTTTTTAAATAAAGCCTGGTTTTATAGCATCACAAAAATATGTTTAAAAAGTAGTTTAAAATGAGCTGTCACATTTTCAAACATTTATTTCTTTTGGAAAAACTCAAACCATAAGATTTTTAAGTGAAAAGTGCCTTTTTGGAATATCTTGGCTTGAGCCATGTTTATAAATAACGCATAGTAGAATTTAAATATTGCGTTAAAGCTGAATGTCTCTACTACAATTTCTCGTTAACTCCGGTATTAGCTAGTGACAGCTGACAGATTTAACCTTATCTGCGTCCTCAAGGGTACATCTACATGGGCATAACTTCAGGAGCCAATCGACGCTCATATTTGGGGGACATGACTATTTTTCTGAACGTACCCTGAACCTGTTTGACAATATTAGACAAATTGTAAATCACATTTAATATGTCTCAACATCCATACTCGGTTAGTGATACAGTTGATCTAATAGATTAAATACCCACTTTGGTGACCGCATGGTCTAAGGCGTACCTCTCACAATACATACTAGATTGCTAATAACGGGAAGATCATCGGTCAAATTTCGGTCAGGTGTTTCAAGCATAGTTTTCTAAAATAGTTTTCTACTCTCCTTACACGCAAATTCGGTGACATTTAATCCAAATATAACCTTCCAAATCCCTAATACCATCAGTGTAATTAGTACATAAACATATAACACAAGTGGTTAGTAAGATGAGATGCTAAAAAATATAAATATAAAAGAATCAAATTTTAAAAGTTAACGCAGTCATGTTTACTGGAAATAAATATTTCCGTGACACAACAATTTTTGTTGAGAGATTACGATATTTTTATTTTCTCTATCACTCTCTCTTATTAGGTCATGGATTGTGAAATATTCGGACTTGGTTGATAACTGCACAGACACGAGGCGTGCTCTTCTTGTCCCCTGATGAGATGAAATTCCTCGCCACGTTATAAATGCTCCCTCCGGTACTGCTGGGGACGCCGCCATTAAATAATGAAAAAAAAAAAAGATTATCACTCAAAGTAACGGGCTTTTAACAGGACTCCAAGGATATTCTTGTAACACAGCGCTCGAAAACAATTCTTCGGCGGTACAATTGTTTAAACCCGGAATAAAAAAAACAACACTTATTTCTATGATTTTTGACCGAGCGTAGCTTGGTTATGTTTTAACTTAACCATTTCCTTTCAAAATGATTTTCTTTATCTACTCATTTCAAGGGATTTTAAATTAAAGCTCTAAGCATTTGAATTTTTTTATTATATCTATTGCAAGATTGATTCCTTAAATCACATACAAATGTTATCTTTTAATTAATATATTATACTATTGAATTTAGTAGTCATTAGTTTTATATACAACTTGATCTTAAAGGAAAAACATCTACTTAAATTCTAAGGAGACACTATGGGAGATATTTCAATTTCAATTTAAATCCAAAGGGAAACGCTATTATTGTAGTAGAAATAAAATTATAGAGAAAGCGAGGTCTACTGTTCACAAAACTACTAGTAAGAATGTAGTAACGATAATATCATGGAGGTAGGAGGTATAATGTTCTTGGAACGATTTATTAATTCCCATGCGTCTAGTACCTGTTTGAGTGGTATGCATATATTATTCACGCTAGTGGGTTATTGATAACCAAGGTATAATTTTTATGTAAAATGTACAGTACATGAATTTTCGTAGCTGGAGGGATTACATCACTAATGAAAAATCAGCTTCATTACACCCGACCGGTATTCAAATCCTGATCTCCTCGTCACGAGTAATATATCATAACACTAGAGTGATGCGTGTAAAATAAATATGCCAAGTCAATCCATGTTTCTAATAGATATAGAGATAAGCCTAGGTGGTTAAGGTGATTGGCCCTTTTATTTGGCGTGGAAGGGTGACCTGGTGGTTCTAGGGGTAAGGTGTTAGACCCTTGTCCTGGAGGTCCGGGGTTCAATCATCAGTCCCAGCACAGATTTATCTGATTACCAAACCCTTCCTTCACCTTTGACAAGATGTGTATTAAACACCACTTGTGAATGTGGGGAATGCCAGGCCTCCACCGTGGTTCGGATCCCACGTTAAACTGTAGGTCCTCCATTTCATCTCACAATCCCCCTACCATTATACACTAGCGTAAGTGCGTATAACCCGAACGGGTAGTAATACGTGGTGTTAATAATAATAATATTAATAATATTTTCCGTGGAAATGCAGAGCCATGGGAACAGACTGTTATCTTCAAGAATTTTAGTTGTTTTGAAATTTTCTTTTCGAAAACGATTTGTTCAAGAATAAAAGCATGTTGATTAAGCTATACTTCTTATATACACACCTCCTGTATAGTTTTAACAGTGATCAAATATCAATAAAATTGAAATTTTTCAATAGAAAACTGTCGGCTTCATAATAAAAACTAATAAAATGTAACACTTAATAAACATTAATACATTTTCTTAGAAGAGGTGTTGAAAATATTACTATAAACATTTCACTCGTTCTCGAGCAAACTGACATTTCCAAACGTAAGATATTTCCACAAGACCTGTCCGGTAGCTAGCGCCATCTACGTTTTCCGTGATCCATCTGCTCTGGTTGGCGCGGAAGGATACTTTGATCGGTTGTGTAGCCACACTGCGCCTTTCACCCTCCCGCCCACCATCCCACAAAATAGGTTTTAGACTTTTACTCGACAGGGCCAAGGGCCTTAAGTAATATTAAAGTTATGTTAATCCTTCAACTTCATTAATAATTTATTTACCTACTCTAAAATTACATCCTGCTCATCTTTAACACATTAGCGTAATTAACAGAGATTTGTACAATCCAGAGGGGATGTGGTGATAAATTTATAGTAATAAATATATCTCAAATGTAAATTATTTTTATTTATTGAGCACCGCGTTTTACTACCCGTTCGGATTATACGCTGAAATATAAATTAATATTTGGTATTATTTAATAAATGATTTAAGTAAAGTGAACTTGATTTTGAGGTATTTTTTATTACTATTCAGAATAAGTTTAAAAAAAATTACCAGCTTCAGTGTTCACACAATCTAAGGCGTCATTATCGCAATAGGCTAATCTACTGATGACGGTGAGATAATGGTTCAAAAATAGGTTGGGTTTACTGAAGGTGTTGTTTCCTCAATGGTTTTCCACTCTCATTCTATGAGAATGTGGGCACACACACTCTAAATTCAACCTTCCTAATACTTATCATATGTAATTATTACATGTGGGTACGATCCTAACGGGTAATAAGACGCGGTGTTCAAAAAAATACTAAAATAGTATATTTTCATCTTTGCGATGTTTACACGGACTAAGACGTCAAACTTGAAATAAACTGAACTATCAATTAATGGAAGCTTGAGGGTAAAAACTTAGATGGAGAATATGGGACGTTTTGTTATCCACTGTGATTTATCACCCCCCACCCCTGCCCCCTCTTTCAAATGATGCTGGAACAATTTCTAAAATACCTTTCTTATATTTATACCATGAGTTAATTGTATGTATTATTATTATTATTATTATTATTATTATTATTAGCACCGAGTCTTACTACCCGTTCGGGTTATACGCACTTACGCTAATGTGTAATGGTATGGTGATTGTGAGATGAAATGGAGGACCTACAGTTTAACGTGGAATCCGAACCACGGTGGAGGCCTGGCATTCCCCACATTCACAAGATGTATTGTCAGAGGTGAAGGAAGGGTTTGGTAATCTGATAAATCTGTGCCGGGACCGAGGATTGAACCTCGGCCACCAGCACAGAAGTCAGACTCCTTCTTCCTAGACCACCAGGTCACCACAATTGTATGTATTCATCCATTCCTTGTGTTTCGTCCAAATTAAATGATTAAAGATAGTTTTTTTAGTATGTTAATTTTATCAGAAGTGTTATTTGTTATATATTTCTGAGTTAGCAATCCTAGTTTTTTCAAAAACAAATACAAAAATAATCTGAAGTGAGAGAGAGAGATTGAAGAAGCCAGAAAACGTTGTAAACGATTTATTTTTTCTTTCCACCTTCAAAGCAATTTTGACGAGAGCTGAAGTGAATTGAAAGAAAATTGAAAAACATATTTTGTCAAAGTGATGGCACATTTAACTCCAACTATAGAGAGACACATCTTTCTCTCTTATTAATATTTGAAATCTGTCAGGATTTTTTTATTAACATTATAAAATGTTCTGCTCTAGTTAAAAACCACGTGATAGAAATTTAAATTTTTTAAATATTTGTAAAACAACAATTTATCATACAATCACATAGAATTTATCTGTCAACTATCGATGTAAAAATATCACCGTGTATATATATATAAATATATATAAATACATATATATACATATATATATAAATATATATAAATACATATAAATACATATATATAAATATATATATATATACATATATATATAAATATATATAAATACATATATATAAATATATATATATACATATATATATAAATATATATA
>CABFVX010001327.1:116227-156893 GCA_902151425.1 Timema shepardi | reverse complement strand
TATATAAATATATATAAATATATACACATAAATATATATAAATATATATATTTTTTAAATATCAAAGCTGTAACAATAATTATACGACTAGAGCTTATGAACTAAAATATTGTATCCGACATTCCAGAACATTGTTTTATTACTAAGTTACCCGCCTCGGTGGCGTAATTGGCTAACGCGCTAGTCGTGTTGAGCTCAACTTCTGAGGACGGGGAGATCGAGGTTCATATCTCGGTCGGGTGAACAGGGGGTGGTTTTTCCTATATGGTTTTCCGCTATCCCTCCACGCAAATGCGGGTTCACTTCCTCTAATTCAACCTCCCCAATTTCTAATCCATTAGAGTAATTAGTACTTAAAGCGTATAACCCGAACGGGTAGTAAGACGCTATGCTAAATAATAAATAAAATAAAAATATTACTAAGTTCAAAACTAGAGTTTTTTATTTAGTGATATTTTACGTGCACTTTAGCAGACGAAGGATTTTATCAATACACAACTACAGTAGCCCTATGACTTCTTTGGTTCTGACTGACAGCTATGAAAAGTTACCAGACCAAATTATGTATCCCTACGCCGAACCAAATGATCTGCAAAAACATGTGTTTAGCAGCTGTCACTTCTACCAGTCAAGATTTAGGTATATACCTACATTTTGACTCTCAGAAGTCAGCTGTGAGCTGTCAGTCAGCACAAAAGAAGCCATGGGGCTACTGTAACTTAAAATATTAATAATTCTGAAAAAAAAAATCAACACCTTTTTCCTGGCTGTTAATGTATCATTGTGAATGTGTGAATCTCCCATTTAAATATTTATGAAAATGTAATCATTACCGCGAACCGAACTCGATATTTGTATCGCAACAGTAAATTACTTACAGACCCAACTAAAATGTCTGGTTCAAACATGCGTTATTAACGATGAGGTAGGAAAGATAAGATCATATTCGGGAAAATGCATTAATATTTGCGTAGATTGGTAATGGAAATCAAAACTAGAACTACCATTAGGTAAACCACTCTTATTTAATTCAAACTACGACCTTGTCTATCGATTTTAACCCGTTAGTACTTTGTTTAGTACATTATTTAGAATTGATAGATCTATCGCCTAACAAATTTTTTTTTTAATATTTTTTCCCCCTCAATAAAATCACAAGAAAATCTAATTTCTCACCAAGTTAAATATTCTACATAGAGACCTTTCGTTAAAATATATGTTTTTACTATGAATTTTAGTAGGCCTATTATATCTAAAGGTGTTTTTTTATAAATCATAGTTCTTTATAAAATATAAGAAGCAACACAACTGGTTTTTCTAAGTATTTGGACAACATAATCCTACTTTACTATATCCTCTCCAAACATCTAACGAGTTCTTTAAGTATGATTTGTTAGATCCTCCTCTGTCCTTATTTTTATCCCAAATTCTTCTTCCTTTTCTGATCTTGGACTTATGTTCACGTAAACCCAAGCTTGCATGGTAACTTCCTCGTGGTTGTAACACTGAGTGAGATCTTCATAAATAAGTAGCTTTGATCCTCTCCAGTGGGTTGTACTTTATTCAGTAATGAACTTTGTCAAGTAAGCCGCTCTAGGAGCAACCTAGTCACATAGGAGGCGGTGCAGTTGGTCATTCTGTAGAGTGAATAGCGATTGACGAAGAGTTCAAGGTTTAAATCTAGTATGGGGTGGTTTTGTAACATATAGTTCATTTATATCTAAATATATTGCTATATAGAGTTTACTTGCTATACATAGCCACATATGCCGCAGGAACATTGATATTGGATGTAAGAGAGACCAGGAACGTGGAGATTGGATGTAAGAGAGACCAGGAACGTGGAGATTGGATTTAAGAGAGACCAGGAACGTGGAGATTGGATTTAAGAGAGACCAGGAACGTGGAGATTTGATGTAAGGAAGACCAGAAACGTGGAAATTGGATGTGAGAGAGACCAGTAACGTGGAGATTGGATGTAAGAGAGACCAAGAACGTGGAGATTGAATGTGAGAGAGACCAGGAACGTGGAGATTGGATGTAAGAGAGACCAGGAACATGGAGATTGGATGTGAGAGAGACCATGAACGTGAGGATTGGATGGAAGAGAGACCAGGAACATGGAGATTGAATGTAAGAGAGTCCAGGAACGTGGAGGTAAAGAAGAGCATGATAGTTGTCATCAAGAGGAACAGGATTAGGAAGGAAGTTATCCTAGCAAGAGTTGGTCTACAGGGAGTACATGAGATAGTAGAGGAAGCAAGGATGAGATGGTATGGTCATGTAATGAGGATGTTGGAATACATGCTATAGTAGAGGAAGCAAATGTGGGTGCATCTCTAAATTATACCCTCATTCTCACTATAGCATTAGTGTTTTAGTTTTGCACTGCATCTTACTTACTGCTCGTCCCGGCTAAAAATTAATTACACTAATGGGATTGCGATATAAAATGTAATATTTTAGAGGGAAATGGACCTTCATTTAAGTGAATAGAGAGTGAAGAACCGTTATGGAAAAAACCCATCTTAGCACACTAGGCTAGGATTATAGCTCCGACCTTGCTATCGCCAGAAACCTTGTATAATAAAAGAGTGACTCCTTATACCACATGACCACTTATGGGGCTATCAATATTGTAGATATGTGGATATATTGGATGCGTGTCAACCTAGGGGGTCTTGGAGTAAAGTGCCAGCCTCAAAACCCAGTGTTCGTGGGTTCAAACCCAGACGAGGTCGACGGATATTTTTCTTTAATGTTAAGAATCCGTAGCACAACTTCCTTTGGATGGAAAAGTAAGCCCATCACATCGGTCCCATGTATTATTATTATTATTATTATCACCGCATCTTACTACCCGTTCGGGTTATACGCACTTACTCTAATGTGTAATGGTAGGGTGATTGTGAGATGAAATGAAGGACCTATAACCACGGTGGAGGCCTGGAATTCCACACATTCACAAGATGTCTTGTCAGAGGTGAAGGAAGGGTTTGGTAATCAGATAAATCTATTCCGGGACCGTGGATTGAACCCCGGCCGCCAGCATAGAAGTCTGACACCTTACCCCTTAGACCGCCAGGTCACCAGGGTCCCATGTGGATTCTGATTTGTAAAAGAACCCTGGAAGGTATGTGAAAAATACCTTTCCCGGTAGGCCCTTAGTTCATAAAAATCCAGTTTGGAAGGCAACGGGGAACCACCACACTTAATGAACTCTTCTAGTACATGATATTTCTACCAGATGGTGCAGGCAGCACTAACCAGCCAAAGATTTTAAAGTGCTAGCCTAGCTCCAGATGGATATAAATCACATCAAATTGACCTTAAGTTTTTTTCTTAGCACCACGTCTTACTACCCGTTCGGGCCATACGCTTACGGACTAATTACGTTAATGGTTTTAGGGATAATAAAGGTTATATTTAAGGAAGTGTGCTTTCATTTTCGTGGAGGGAGAGTGGAAAATCACTTACAGAACCACCCCCCACCCCCAGTTCCCCCGAACGAGATTTGAACCTCGATCTCCTCATCCTCGGCAGTACAGCTCAACACGTAACCACCGCGTTAACTAACTACGCCACCTAGAGGGGTGTACTGGACGTATAGTGTGGCGCTTGTAGTGTGTACGTCGCATTTAGAAAGTGCGCGCGAACCACTTTAATTCAACTAATACCCACCACTAGATATTTTCAATGGTGTGCGCGTCGCGTCGAATGGGGCATGCTCAATGGCGCGCGGCTGGGCACCGCCTGGAGAGCTGCAACCCGCCAATTATTTATTCGGCTGGGTGTAGCCCCCGTGAAAAATCAATGCTTTCTCCAGATCGCTGAAGAACGGAACTCACCAAGTGAACGAAATCAGTCATCTGTGCCAAGCCGTGTCGGCTAAAAGAACGGTTAATAGTTACCACCTTCCATTTTGAATCACTTATAGAATAAAAATTATTTGGACAACTAATGGAAAGCAATCATGATTATTTATTCATTTTTAAAATTGAAATTTGTTTTTATAAATATGTTTAAACAATAAAAGTAAAGTTGTATCTCCCTCACATAGTTTACCATTTAAAAAATAATAATTTTAATATAAGTATTTAACGTGCACTACCTGAACCGACTTATTATATCAAAACACGACTTATAAATTAACATAAATCTATAACCGACACAACACCCAAGCCCCCCGATCGTTAATTCATCACCTTGAAAGGGGGAAACCCATATTTCAGCGGTGATACATTTTTTCAGCTAGGCTGGGAATCAAATTCGGACCCCTATCTTAGTAGACAGACATGTTCCTGACAGAGTTGAGTTGTATATTATTTATTGTTTCGTTAGAGTAACTGAACATTTGGGGTGACCAGCGCGGCGAGCATGGATCTCTATGACGCGTCACCGCTATGAAATGTCATACGTAGCACGTTGTATGGTTGAAATGCGAGCATCGATCTTTTTAATGGCGTCATACGATCGATGATCCATCATTCATGTCATAACTTACATTCGCACTCAAAGGGCCGTATTAACCATAGTCATAGCAAATATATTTGATAAATAATTACATTTAATGAGTGCTGTGACTGTTCAATCTGAAGAATGCATTTATTTTATGTTTATGCATTCGGTAAGTAACAATAATAATGCTTTATCAATACGATTACCTAACGTATTTGTATTTATTTATCAGTTAACTAACTAAGGTATACATGTTGACCTGTTTCAGCTATGTAATAGTTTATCCTTTTATAAATAATTTATTCTAGTGAGTGTTATATTTGCTTAAACTCGTAATAATTTTGATTTAATAATAATAATATTTAGCACCGCGTCTTACTACCCGTTCGGGTTATACGCTTTAATTATTAATTACTCTAATGTATTAGGAATTGGGAAGGTAGAATTAGAGGAAGTGAACCTGCATTTGCGTGGAGGGAGAGTGGAAAACCATTTAGGAAAAACCACCCCCAGCTCACCCGACTGAGATTCGAACCTCAATCTCCCTATCCTCTGCGGTCGAGCTCAACACGACAAGCGCGTTAGCCAACAACGCCACCGAGGCGGGTGTATTTTGATCTACTTTTGTGCAAATGAAAAGTCAGAGTATTAGTATTGTACTAATATAATACTTACTTAAATTATTGGTCTTTATTTACGATTTAACTTGATTAAGTGTAATCATATAACCTTATGGCTAGATCTACTACAAACAATGGTGTTTCTTTTTAAGGTTATGTCAACCGTTTGAATTTGAAATATTGGGCTACGGGCATGTTTTCATAACTCAAACGTTGTATAGATGTAATAATGTTGCAGGTTCTTACAGCTGTATGTTTTACCCTACTGGAATCTACCAAAAATCGTGAAAAATTTCTCTTTGGCATTTTGTAAAATATCTATTTGTGTGTGTGAAGAGTTAGAACTCTTTTTAGGCCTCCATAGCAGCTGTCAGCAGTGTGGATCAAAACAATGGCATCATGAAAGGAAACAGTAAGTTGAACTAGCTTTAAAAAAAACCTAGATAACATTTAAATTTGTATCTTGAGTTTAACTAGGCCTACACAATATTTTCTAATTATGTGTGATTTTAACTAGGCCTACACAATATTAGCTGATTATGTGGGATTTTAACAAGGCTTACACAATATTAGCTGATTATGTGTGATTTTAACTAGGCCTACACAATATTAGCTGATTATGTGGGATTTTAACAAGGCCTATACAATATTAGCTGATTATGTGTGATTTTAACTAGGCCTACACAATATTTTTTTACTATTTGTGATTTTAACTAGGCTTACATAATATTAGCTGATTATGTGGGATTTTAACTAGGCTTACACAATATTAGCTGATTATGTGTGATTTTAACTAGGCCCACACAATATTATCTGATTATGTGTGATTTTAACTAGGCCTACACAATATTGTTTAACTATTTGTGATTTTAACTAGGCCTACACAATATTAGCTGATTATGTGGGATTTTAACTAGGCTTACACAATATTAGCTGATTATGTGTGATTTTAACTAGGCCCACACAATATTATCTGATTATGTGTGATTTTAATTAGGCCTACACAATATTAGCTGATTATGTGTGATTTTAACTAGACCTACACAATATTAGCTGATTATGTGTGATTTTAACTAGGCTTACACAATATTATCTGATTATGTGTGATTTTAATTAGGCCTACACAATATTTTTTAACTTATTTGTGATTTTAACTAGGCCTACACAATATTAGCTGATTATGTGGGATTTTAACTAGGCTTACACAATATTAGCTGATTATGTGAGATTTGAACTAGGCCTACACAATATTAGCTGATTATATATGAGTTTAACTAGGCCTACACAATATTAGTTAACGATGTATGATTGCAGTAATTTTCAACCGACCCATACATACTGTCTCCCTAAGCGTATACAAGCCTAGTTAGGGACAAAACCTAAGAATTCTACCTTTTAGGTAAATTTTATTTCTCTAAAAAACCTGAAAATCACAAAATGTATGCTATTACAAAAATGCGATGAATCCAATGATACTAAATTGACGATTATTTAAAAATAATAATAATACTACAGTGAAATATGTACTATGTATTAATAAAAAAAAATTGATAGACTTTACATAAATATATTTAAAAAAATCGAACTATCTCCTAACAAAGAAAGGATTTTAGTGCAGGGAACTTCTTGAGCTCACGAACTAAAACTACCCCCCCCCCCAATTCTACCCCTTTTCCTACCTTCTCTCCTGGCACTTTTGAATAAACTTGCCGACAATTGTTGAAGCACTGGGATATGAACAGACCACGAACCACTAAATCACTTTACAAAAGGCCTCGTATCCAAAGTTTTCGAGTAAGAAGAGACGAACCTTCGAGAGAAACTTTAGTTCCCCTGCTTTCAACTCGTCGGGTGGGGAGGGGGGGAGGTAAATGAGAGGATGGAGAAATCCTAGCCTCCTATTGTTCCAGCTACTCCATTTTACACTGCATATCATCTCTGAGATAGCTGCATGCTTGCTATTGACAAACAGCGTTGCCATTCTCTTGTTTTCACGTGGTCAATCTACTCTCATATATATCACTAGACCCTTCCCCCTCCACATTATTATTTTCAACAAATATTGAAGAATCATCATAGACTCTACCATAAAATATGAGTGACTATAGAAATTCTTGTGAGGAATAAATTAAAATTTCCAAAGAAAATAATTAAATTTTCAAAATAAAATATAGCCTATGTTACTCGCTGATAATGTAGCTTTATATTAGTGAAAGAATTTTTAAAATCGGTTCAATAGTTTTTGAGTTTATCCATTACAAACAAAAAAATCAAATCTTTCCTCTTTATAATATTAGTGTGGACAAATTTTGCCACGCTGGTTCGTCAACATTACAAATACCTCATTCTTCTTACCACAGTACAATCATGATTAATAAAGCTACACGGTTCGGTTTTAAATTAATAATATAATAATATTAAGCACCGCGTCTTACTACCCGTTCGGGTTATACGCTTTAGGTACTAATTACTCTAATGATCTAGGAATTGGGAAGGTTGAATTAGAGGAAGTGAACCCGCATTTGCATGAAGGGAGAGTGGAAAACCATTTAGGAAAAACCACGCCCAGTTCACCCGACCGAGATTCGAACCTCGATCTCCCCGTCCTCAGCAGTCGAGCTCAACACGACAAGTGCGTTAGCCAACTATGCCACCGAGGCGGGTTATATTCACTATTGTTCATTGTATATTAATCATTATCAGCCTCAGTGGAGTAGTTGGCTGACGCGATAGTTTAGTGTTGAGCTAAACTGCTGAGGACAGGGAGATCGAGGTACAAATCTCACTCGGGTAAAATGGGGTGGTTTTCCATAAATGGTTTTCCACTCTCCCTCCACGCAAATTCTGGCTCTATTTCTTTATATTCATCCTTACCAATTCCTAACCCAATAGCGTAATTAGTATTTATGCTAATAATTCGAACGGTTAGTAAGACGTGATGCTAAGTATTGTTATTATTTTGAAAAATGAAAAATGACACCTGTACACGGGAATCTAACTCGGGACCTTTGGTTTAGTACGTCAATGCTCTTACCACCGAGCTATCCAGGATTCATCCCGTGCCCAGGGTAATTATTCACTCATATTTTAAGACAGAGTCCATGATGGACGTGCGGAAATCTTTGGCTCAATGCTCAGTGGTAAGAGCATTGTCGTACTAAGCCAAAGGTCCCGGGTTCTATTCCCGTGTCCAGGTATCATTTTTCAATTTTCAGAATATTGATCTTGATGGCGCAATCCTCACTAAGGGCATAAAAATAGATTTGGCTATTTGTTATTGTTATCATATCTTTAAATAGATTGTGATATTTTATTTTATATATTGAATTCTATGATAAGATATAAAATATACATATTTCTGTTTGTTTGAATGTGTTTATTTTATTAAAAGGCGAAACAACCGTCCGTATTAGTTTTTATTTATTGAAAGTTTACTAACGATCTAGTTTAAGTATTTATTTATACAAACAATCACAAAATTCAACTATTCGACAGACATAAATTATTTTCAAGTGTTACCACACAATAATTCTACATTATCATAATAATATATAAGTTAATGAGATGCAAAAATAATACACTCCCAACTGACATTATTAATCTAACTAAAATATCAAAGCTTTACATCTTAAAAGGCTAAACTGATTTCATAGACTCAGTTAACAAAGTGAGATTCAATTCAGTGGTTGAATGGCTTAAGCCATCAATCTTGCCATAAACTGGACTACCAATGACGGGGAGACCAGGGTTAAAATCCCGGAAAGATGGGCCGTTGTGTTTTTCTCCTAAAGGTTTTTCCCACTCTCCTTCCATGTGAATTCAGGCATATATCCTCCATAAGTCCATAGAGTAATAATAATAATATTTAGCAACGCGTCTTACTACCCGTTCGGGTTATACACTTTAAGTACTAATTACTCTAATGGATTAGGAATTGGGAAGGTTGAATTAGAGGAAGTGAACTCGCATTTGCGTGGAGGGAAAGTGGAAAACCATTTAGGAAAAACCACTCCGGTTCACCCGACCGAGATTCGAGCCTCGATCTCCCTGTCCTCAGCAGTCGAGCTTCAACACGACAAGCGCGTTAGCCAATTACACCACCAAGGCGGGTATCCATAGAGTAACTAAGCATGGATAGCTCAACGTAGTGTACTTATTTAATATATTTAACGCACACTTTCTAAACCAATTGATTATATTAGAACATGAGAACTTCTTTGAGCTAGAGTGAAATGATTTATCAATTTTACCGGTGAAGGTATTTTCACATACCTTCCATGGTTCTCTTACATGCCACAATCAACATGGGACCAACGACCTTACTTTCCCTCCAAAATAAATTGTGCTACGGATTTTTATCACTCAAGAAAAATCTACCAATCCCGGCTGGGTTCGAACCCATGAAAATTGGATCCTGAGGCAAGCACTTTACCCCGAGCCCACCGAGGTCAGATGGATAGTAAAACATTAATAATCGTCTGACTAAGAGGACTCCATAGAAAATCACTAAGAATATTTGTAGGAGTTTAGAAATCTCACATTATTTTTTAAGTGGCTTGATATTTTTAATATTATTTTTACCAAAATGTAGGTGAAATCTCTGACCAGTTGAAAAGTTTAAATCTAAAGTTTAAATTGTTTAAATAAATGTATGATAGCATACATGAAACCCTTTAAAACAATCCGAACATTATAAATATTCTGTAGTTGACACTATCAAAACATAACTTTATCTGCTAGATAATGGCAAGATCTATGTTTATAACCTTTTACTTTGATGTCAAAAGTATACATTTTCACGTCGTAGTTAATTTATTTCTAAACTTTAAACTCAAAATTTAAACTATTTAATTCGTCAGAAACCTGCTGATAATTATCGCCTACATTTTATATAAAACAATATTTAAAAATATCAAATAACTTCTTAGATAATACGAAATTTCTAGAATTCTGCAACTCGTCTCCCTGATCTTTCATAAAGCCCTATTAAGGATCTGAGCTCTTATATAAAACACGTTTTAAACATTATTTAAATATTAAGTATTGTAGATTTGTGGCATGTAGGGCCATTTAATAAAATAAAATAATATATTTTGTCGGTTGACACTCATAAAATTTTACTATTTTATTAGTTTTATTTTATAGGTCTCTATGCTAATTATCAAATGTGACACCAGTAGGTTATATTAGTCGAATTAGTTGACATATTAATATATTTAATTAACCGTAGTAGCTTTTGTAAAGTCAGATGCTGTCCTTCCTACCATGATCCTACTATATTCATGTGCGCATGCGCTCAGACCAGTCACCTGTCATCCTAAGACAGCGCAGCGTTCACCGATGTTAGTGAAATATCATTCAGAGTAAAACTGTTGGTGGTGACCTGGCGGTCTAGGGGTAAAAGTGTCAGACTTCTATGCTGGCGGCCGGGGTTCAATCCTCGGTTCAGACACAGATTTATCTGATTACCAAACCCTTCCTTCACCTCTGACAAGACATCTTGTGAATGTGGGGAATGCCAGGCCTCCACCGTGGTTCGGATTCCACGTTAAGCTGTAGGTCCTCCATTTCATCTCACAATCACCCTACCATTACACATTAGCGTAAGTGCGTGTAACCCGAACGGGTAGTAAGACGTGGTGCTAATAATAATAATAATAATAATAATAATAATAATAATAATAAATTGTTGGTATATCTGTCTGTGTTGTATCAGATTATATTTATGTTAGAAACTGTCATACAACACCTTTTATCTCAGTCAGTGGTTCGTATACCGTTTTAAAAAAATATTATTATGGAACAGTTCCAATTTTACGTTCGATGGAAGAGTCGAAAATTTATGAGAAGAATCATGTGATGGTTTCATTTTATTAATTGGTAAAGTTATGGTCTGGAGACGGGTTGCTCTATTTACACTAGAACTAAACTTGGTTAATTCTCCACTAGCCTCCCCAATATGTGGAAGAAAGCATTGCTATATTATTATTTTTATTATTATTTAGCACCGCGTCTTACTACCCGTTCGGTATTAAACTCTTTAAGTACTAATTACGCTAGTGGATTGGGAATTGGGAAGGTTGAATTAGAGGAAGTGAATCCGTATCTGCGTGGTGGGAGAGTGGAAAACCATTTAGTAAAAACCGCCCCCAGTTCACCCGACCGAGATTCAAACCTCGATCTTCCCATCCTCGGCAGTCGAGCTCAACACGACTAGCACGTTCTCTAACTACGCCACCGAGGTGGGTAGCAATGCTATACACTGAGGTTAAAATAAACTCCTTCTAATACATAGGATCGCTGATCATAGCTTTGCAAATGTGTAATTCTATATACCCACCTCGGTGGCCGCATGGTCTAAGGCTTCACTCTTTATATAAACTTAACTGAGTTTGTTCATTTAAACGGTTGCTCACTATCTTCATGCAGATGTGGGTACACTAATAAATTAGCGTAATTAGAGCATATGCTCATAGCCCAAACAAGAAGTATGACGTGCTGCTAATTATGCACATTATTTTACTATATAATCTATAAATTCTATAGTATAAATAATTGTAATATTAGTAGACCTATATTTGGCTCACCCACTTAGGCGTCCCGCGTGGTCTAACGCGCAACTCTCGCAATAGACTAAACTGCCGATGAAGGGAGATAAGGGTTTGAATATCGGTAGGATGTATGAGGGTGTTTTTACCAAAATGGTTTTACACTCTTCCTTCACAAAAATTCGGGCACACTTCCTCTAAATATAACCTTCCTAAACCCTAAAAACCGTTAGCGTAAAACCGGGACAGGTAGTTAGACCTGGTGTTAAAAAAAATATTTGGCAAAAGTGAGCACCTCAAGGTCTATAGATATTTCACACAATATTCAAATCTGTCAAGAACTTATTAAAAACAAGAATATTTGAATTGTTAGAAAAAAAAAACCCACAATACTTTTAAAATACGGCCAGATCTTAGAATTGTATTCGCATTAAAATCTTAAAATATAAGACAAAATAAAGTTATCATAGATACATTTTTAACTTAAAACTGTCCAACTACATTTGTAGTGCATCTTTCTACTAAGCTAATGTTTTTCGGGTTCTATTCCTGGTGCATATGAAACATATATAGTAAAATTGGGAGGTGGGGGGTGTTCTTTTTACAGTGATAAATTGACGCACAAGGAACTGGGTGTTGTGGTTTTTTATTTAATTAAACTAGTTTGTAAGTTGTGTGCTAATACCATTATATGTTTTCAGAAAATGCACGTTAGACACGTTTATTAAAAGCTATATTAGCTAACCTGTACTGGCTACAAATTTGTTTGAAAGTAAATGAACTCGACACTTTGTAATCGTTAACACGAAATATTTGGTCACCTAAATATTTTTATCGAGATATTTTCTAAATTTAATAAAAGAAAATGCCAGATATCACACTGTTAGGTTCCAATATGGAGCTTACAGGTGTTGTGACAAGAATTACCTTTTAACGTTTCAAGAAATACAAGTTGTTCAGTTTTAAAAAAATAATAAAAACGAGCGAGAGAAAGAGAGAGAAAGAGAGAGAGAAATAAATATGAAAAGAAGATAAATAAATGAGAAATGGTGGTCTGGCGGCCGCGTCACATTGATTAATGAGAAAAGTTGGTTCTGTGGGCTTTCGTTGTACCCCCGGGCGAAAGAGAGGATAGGTTACCACCGGGTCGTTACGAAGAAGGAACGAGTATTTCCTACTGAGCCACCGATGAAATGGAGTAACAAGCTTCACATTCAAGCTCTGATAGATCACTGTGGGCTGCACATTGGTATATTGGTTATTATTTGTGTCAATATTATAGAAAGTAAAGGCTTTCATTAGGGGAATTTTTGTTACATAACATTTCTTTACCTATTCAGGCTATAAGCTTGTATACTAATTAGGCTAATGAGCTAAGGATTAGAAAGGTTGATTAAAAGAAAGTTTACCTTCATTTGCGTAGAGAGCGATTAAAAACATTTAGTAGAAACCACCCTTAGTACACCCGAATGGGATTTGAACTTCAAGCACCTTGTTATTATTATTATTATTATTATTATTAGCACCGCGTCTTACTACCCGTTCGGGTTATACGCACTTACGCTAATGTGTAATGGTAGGGTGATTGTGAGATTAAATGGAGGAGCTACAGTTTAACGTGGAATCCGAACCACGGTGGAGGCCTGGCATTCCTCACATTCACAAGATGTCTTGTCAGAGGTGAAGGAAGGGTTAAGCACCCTGTGATCGGCATTAGAGTCTATAGCGAGATTGACGCCTTAGACCATGTTGCCACCAAAGCAAATTATACAAATTTTAATTACACTACTTCCCGATTGGCCTAACGTGTTTCTCTTGTATTAGATTAAACTGCTGATGACGTGGGGATCGAGGTTCGAATCTCGGTCGGGTGTACTGAGGGTGGATTTTACTAACTAGTTTTGCCACTCTCCTTCCAAGCTAATGTGGATACACTTTCTTTAAATATAACCTTCCTAATCCCTAAAACAATAAGTGTAATTAGTAAATAAGCGTATAACGCGAACGGATAGTAGGACGCGGTGCTAAAATAATAATAATAATACAATTTTGAAAGAGGAATACTTAATTTAATAAACAGAACATTTTTCGTCCATACCAGATTTGAGCTTTGAGCCCTTATCTCAGAATACAGGCAACATGCACCTTACCGACAGTTTAGTAAAACAGGTTCTAAATATTGAAACCCGATTGTTATTCAGGCACGCTAGCCATGTGAAAAAATATTTATCTTGAACAATGACATTACTAATACAGACTATGTGAAGGTCATGAATTAAATAATTGTACATTTTCTAGGTTTTTCTCAGATTTTAAAATTCACCTCTTCTTCTTGGAATTTGAATACAATACCAAAAACCTTATTTTGGACAGTTAAAAATGTGGTTTTAGATATCGTGGTTAAAAAAATCCATAATATTATGATTGATAATTAAATAATATATGAATTCATCTCTTTTTTTTTTAAAAAAGTCAAGTAGTTACAAATGAATAGCTCACTCGTTGACACATCATGAATAAATTATTATTCAAAGACATCTCCCTAATTTAGTTTTAGAAATGTAAGTTAGAGATTTATAAAATCTAGATCACCATCCTTAATATTATTTTTAATATAGAAACAAGCGTTCATTTAAAAAATAAAATTTGTTTCAATATAACTGTGGTATTTTTTTTATTACGGCTTGAAAATTTGATATGATAACCTCTGAACTAAAAACATATATCTAAAAACATAACTAAGATTGGCAAGAGATAGTTTGAGAAATTGACGCCAGAAAAAATGCAGTTTTTATTAACATTGTAGCTTTCCATTTGAAAATTCTTGAAATTTGAAATTTTGGACACCTTATTGGTGTAGTTAAAAAGAAATATGATTAAAACAGGCTGGATATAATTGCGGAAACTATTATCAAAAGCAGTCAATTCACGTTTTAATAAAGATTAATTGATTGTTATTTTATCAAGAAATGCAGGCAGTGTTACCTCTCAACCGGAAAACTGGGATAAAAAGGGACATTTTATTGCTTCTGGAAAAGACCCGGGAAATAAAGTGAATTTTGTAAAATATAGTAAAAATACTAGATAAAAAAAAATTTGGGCCCTTAACTGAAAACTTAAAAGAGTAGGTCTTTGGATGGACCAAAGATTGGCTGAAGAACTAGGCATCCTGATTCAAACAATGCTTATCAACCCTTAAGTGTGCGATGCAGAAAAGGTGTGTGTTTTTGTGGTTTTTACATCAAAACTTTTTTTGACCAAAATAAATCAAATATTGCTTCAGTACAAACATAAAGTAATTATTTTATTCACAAGATGGTATCAACAGTTATTAAATATCTGTCAAGGGTGTCCTGGAATGTAATGACAACTTTTTCTACTCATTTAAAAAGTTGGTCATCTAATGCCACTATACTCGTTATATGTAATCAACAACTGTTGATATCAACACGTTAATAAAATTAAGCTCCATGTTTGTATTGAAGCAATATTATATTTATTTTGACCCAAGAATTGTTTTGCTATAAAAACTGCAAAAAACCCTCTCGTTTTCCGATGTTCCTTAACCTCCCACCTTAAACAAGGGTTGTAAACTAACATACGAAGTATTTACCCTACAATCTTATAATATTAGCACCGTGTCTTACTACCCGTTCGGGTTATACGCTTTTAAGAACTAATTACGCTAATAGATTAGGAATTGGGAAGGTTGAATGAGAGGAATTGAACCCGCATTTGCGTGGAGGGAGAGTGGAAAACCATTTAGGAAAAACCACCCCCAGTTCACCCGACCGAGATTCGAACCTTGATCTCCCCGTCCTCAGCAGTCGAGCTCAACACGACTAGCGCGTTAGCCAACTACGCCACCGAGGCACGTCTCTAGAATCTTAAATCATCCTATTTTAGACATAAGTTACATGACTTCACACGAGTCAGTTTGATGAAAAATGAAATTTTATTACTCTTTTCTTCAATCCAAGCTGTCTGAGAAAATAGGAATACCTTCCGTAAAAACCTGGAAAACGCAGGGAATTTGGTAGTAAGAAAATAGTTGAAACGCTGGATTCAGGTTTCAACGATATTAAATAAGTTTCTTGAATAGTTTTCAATCGAAGACATCAACTAAAACATACGTAGTTCCTTTGAGTTATTCTATAACACAGACATTTATATTCATATTTCGTTTGAATTGCATCCCTGAATATATTAGCCAACCTGAACTGGCTAAAAATTTGTTTGAAAGTAAATGAACATGACACTTTGTAAACGTTAACACGAAATATTTGGTCACCTCAATATTTTTATCGAGATATTTTCTAAATTTAATAAAAGAAAATGCCTGATATCACACTGTTAGGTTCCAATATGGAGCTTACAGGTGTCGTGACAAGAATTACCTTTTAACGTTTCGAGAAATACAAGTTGTTCAGTTTAAAAAAATATTAAAAACGAGTGAGAGAAAAAGAGAGAGAGAGAGAGAGAGAAAGTGACAGAAAGAGAGAGAGAAATAAATATGAAAAGAAGAGAAATAAATGAGAAATGGTGGTGTACTCAAACTGAGTGTTCCTTGAGGTAGGTTTATTTACTAATGGAAGGATTGTTTAATTGACTAGCGTACCTAACCTTTACCTTATTGATTAGGCTTAAATTCCAAAAGTATATAACTATTATATTTGTTTTATTCAGACAATGGATATTCGTTTTACTTGCAGATGAAAGCTATTCCAGAAAAAAAAAATTGTATCCTCCAGACATGTATGAATACAAACCTTATGCGTATGTTTTTAATAGAATAAAATGTTTAATTATAGAATATATGTGTGTTAAAGTAATGCAAACAAAAATACTTAAGTCTCCCACCTTTTATTTCAATAAAGTTAAATATAAAAGTTTTCAAAAACATCCATTTCGTTTTGAGAGAACTAATTTTACTGCAGGTATGGTGTAATGCATTTTTCTGAATATTTTAAATGTTTTTACTCTTATTACTCTATCCCTCTTCTCTATGTTAATCCTTCCTTCTCTCCCATATTCATTCCCCCCTCCCCCTCCCCTCCTCTAAGGTTGATACATCCCAATGACCTCAATCCTTCAACTCCCCTTTCACTCCCATAATCCTCGGTAACTCTTCTCTTGTAGTTTCTACCCTTACATTCTCCACGGATTTTTTTTACTGCCTCCCCCTCCTAGCTTACTCCTCCTCCTCAACCCATTTAAAAATATTTGTAATGTCGTTTGCCTCCTTCAGGCACTGCTAACATTTATCAGTAGACAGAATTACAATCTTTTATTTTTTTTAATGGAAACTCTTAAATGAGTTTGAAGGAAATATTAGACGATGCTTACTTTTTTTTACTTAAAAATAAATTACGTTCCATTTATATTTTGAAATTAATGATCTTGAATAAGTTACCATAATACATTTAAATTTCATCAGGGTATGAATGTTTTTTTTATCACATTTATGCAAATATTTTTTGTAACTAATTCTTCCAAGACTCTTACCAGCTTCGGTGACCGCATGGTCTAAGGCGTTACGCTTACAATACACTGGATTGTCGTTGACGGGGAAATAACGGGCTTTGAATACCCGGGATGATATAATGAGGACTATTTCTAAATGTTTTCTTACAGCCCCTTCACAAAAATGCGGTACATGTATTTCAGTTATACTCCACCCCTACTTAATATTATTATTAGCACCGCGTCTTGCTACCCGTTCGGGTTTTACGCACTTACGATAATGTGTAATGGTAGGGTGATGGTGAGATGAAATGGAGGACCTACAGCTTAACGTGGAATCCGAACCACGGTGGAGGCCTGGCATTCCCCACATTCACAAGATGTCTTGTCAAAGGGGAAGGAAGGGTTTGGTAATCAGATAAATCTGTGCCGGGACCGAGGATTGAACCCAGGACCCCCAGCACAGAAGTCTGACACCTTACCCCTAGACCAACAGGTCATCCCCACCCGTATAATTGACTTAATTAATGTACGTGTCCAACCCGAAAGCGTAAGAAGACACAATGAAAACAATCAAAAACAGAAAATGTCAGTGTGTTAAGGTTTTTCTTTTGCCCCCCTGACTGTCTCTATGGTTGACGTTAGGCCACTCCCACATTGGACAGTTACTAGTGGTGCTGCGGTTGTCAAGGTACCAGAGCATACAGAGTCCTCACTTCTTGGGGGCCGCGGCCCAGTCAACGCTGAAAGCTGAGCTCTCTGACGATTGAACAGCTTTTTGTCTTCGGACACTGAACGAAAGAAGATTAGATATTTAACTCAAGTGTGTACACAGAATGGCTGGGATATAGCCTTGTAGCGTCACAGGGGTGCTAGCCTTGGAGTGACGTCATAGGGTGGCTAGCCTTGTCTTGACGTCACAGGTTTGCTAGCCTTGTCTTGACGTCACAAGTTTGATAACCTTGTCTTGACGTCATAGGGTGGCTAGCCTTGTCTCGACGTCACAGGTTTGCTAGCCTTGTCTTGACGTCACAGGTTTGATAACCTTGTCTTGACGTCATAGGGTGGCTAGCCTTGTATTGACGTCATAGGGTGGCTAGCCTTGTCTTGACGTCATAGGGTGGCTAGCCTTGTCTCGACGTCATAGGGTGGCTAGCCTTGTATTGACGTCATAGGGTGGCTAGCCTTGTCTTGACGTCATAGAGTGGCTAGCCTTGTATTGACGTCATAGGGTGGCTAGCCTTGTATTGACGTCATAGGGTGGCTAGCCTTGTCTTGACGTCACAAGTTTGATAACCTTGTCTTGACGTCATAGGGTGGCTAGCCTTGGAGTGACGTCACAGGGTGGCTAGCCTTGGAGTGACGTCATAGGGTGGCTAGCCTTGTCTCGACGTCATAGGTTTGCTAGCCTTGTCTCGACGTCACAGGGTGGCTAGCCTTGTCTCGACGGCATAGGGTGGCTAGCCTTGTCTCGACGTCACAGGTTTGCTAGCCTTGTCTTGACGTCATAGGGTGGCTAGCCTTGTATTGACGTCATAGGGTGGCTAGCCTTGTCTTGAAGTCATAGGGTGGCTAGCCTTGGACTGACGTCACAGGTAGACTAGCCATCTTATGACGTCACAGTTCTTTAATGACTTTACAGTTTAACTAGCCTTCTAATAACGTCAAAGATAGACTATCAGTTTCATCACGTCTCAATATGTTGACTATCCTTGTGATGACGTCACAAGTGGACTAGTCTTACCGTGGCATTCAAAGTAATACTTAATTCACTGGGAATCACACGACTTACAAACTAGCTCAGCTCACGATGGTACGCATAATACCATACACCGAAACTCAGTACCTTGATAGTTACTAAGGGAAACGCAATACGAGCCCGCATACAATAAATATGTTCATCAGTGCCATTCGGAACCAAACCAGGTTCCTTCAAGATTAGGGTTGACCACTCCAACCACAAGGATGATAACTATACACGTTAATAGCATAGAGAGTTTATGATTTATAAAACAAATCACAATATCAATTTAAAAATTTGATTATTTAGGAAATATGGCCAACTAACTTTCTGGCATCAAGTACCTAGCTCGAAAGTTCATGTCCACCAGAACGTGAGTTCGCCATTTCACCCTTCCTTGAAACACCTCCATACAGTCCCTAACCTAACACCCAACTACTTCAAATATATCTTAACACTATCCTCCCGTTGACGTCTCAGCCTAGCAAGGGGTCGTGTATCTTGAGTTGTATGCCGGGATCACGATCAACTTAACGTTAAATTAACGTAACGTTCATTTAAAGTTAACTCAACTTATGTGTGATCACGATTCACGCAACTTAACGTAACAACTCGAGCCAAACATCTCCATTCTCGAGTATGATCTGTGATTTGTACTATTTGTACAGTGATGATCTGTGAATGTTTACAGTTTTCAATAGATATAATAAATACTTATTAATAAACTTTTTTGATAAATATAGCTTTCCTATCTTATATTAATTATTTAGTTTCAATGTCTAATCATTAGAACTTATGCTAAATAATTAACATTGGTCATAATACCAATAAATGAATTGCTAAATAGCCCTGTTGACGTTATTCACATAATGATTGGCTGGCTATATCACGTGATACCCTTCAAGTAACGTTAACTTAAAGTAAAATACCTCCCTTTACATCTCTTACGTTAAGTTAACTGCAAGTCAACGTTAAGTTAACTGCATCATGATCACTTCCATTTAAACACAATATGAGATCCTTTACGTTAAGTTACGTTAAGCTAACTTTAAGTTAACGTTAAGTTGATCGTGATCTCGACATAAAACAAATTAAAATGTGATGTACAGGCCCGATACGTGCCAAATGATAACACCGCCACAGTCTGTGTGTCTTTACTGTCCTTAATATGTTTGGGGAGGCAAACAAACCGTGAAGTTCTTCATTATGTAACTTCATCCATTCTCCTGTTTGTTCGTTCCTCTTAGGTTCGAATATTTTTCTCAGCCCTGTTCTCAAAACCTCTCAATTTATCCTCTTGGTATGGAGTGAGAGACCACGTTACACATCCGTAAAGAACAACGGGCATAAAATAATAAAAGGTGCGTTTCTCGGCTACATCACTCGTAGCCCAGTTTGTGGAAATATTAGCCAGTACTAATGTACCGTTTTCCAGGGGACGCCAGAACTCTTCCCGTGGAGGCTATTTCCATGCCCCGATAAGATGCGATGATGGTGATAGAGGGTAGGAGGGTGTGGAGCCAGTATAAACAATTAAGGTGCAGCGGAAGGGAACGTAAGTATTTTTACAGTTTTTATAGAATTACAATCTTGTAGCCAAAATAAATAAATAAATTATCCAGTAGCAACATATAGTTTAGTTTCCTGCACATGCTAATAACAACAGATCTTGAATATCTGTGAATGGTGTCCTGGAAATCTGTCATAACTTCTTCTCCTTATTTAAAAAGTTTTGACAAAATTCCAGGTCACCCTTGACAGATATTCAAGATCTCTTGATATTGACATGTGCTGAAAACTAAACTCTATGTTGCTACTGGAGAAATATTTGATTTATTTCGGCCAAAAAATGAAATGCTATAAAAACTGTAAACTTACTCGCGCTCCCTTCTGCCGAAACTTAATACTATATTGAGCCTAATTTACCAGCCCCTGATGACCTTTGGGGTAATTCCCCTTTTGGTGAAAAAAAATACCCAAGGTACCAGCCGGGAAACAACCCTTGGATCCCTAGACTCATGTCCAGATTTACTGACACCATGCATCCATTTAATGGATGGAATAGGTTTAATTTATTCTCATCTTAATGTTTCGATACAGAAGACGATAAAATAACATCAAACAAACTGAATAATAGCGATCATAGCGGCTAGAACATCCCAAGTATTTAAATTGGCCAACAATAAAACGTGATTAAATCCTCCAATAAAAAATATTAGTTTGTTCATTGATCTAGCTATAAATCGGTATGTGCATTTGTTCCCTATAGAAAACTTTATCAAACAACTCCAGTGAATGGTTTCGTTGAGACTTACGGCAAACATTTATTAAGTTCCCGTTACATTATTTATGGTGTTTGAGTTGGCTGATCCGTGTTGTAATGTTGGCAGTATTGGTGTTGTGGCAACACCGTCCATCTGGTTGTCAACGACGGCTTGTTTACAACACAAACTATCTGGTTAAGTTTTAACAACGTCCTGCTTCGTTTTCAAACGTTTACCCACCCGCATCGTATCGGAAGATTTACCTAAACCGTATAATTTTACGGCTGTTTGATGTTCGGTACGCTATCGTATCTCAGTGAATGAACGGTAAATATGGAATAATATTCGAGCGGAAATATATTAACTCGCTCAAAACATAGAGGGAGAAGTATGAATGTAAATAAATCACGAGGTACAAAACCTGTATTCCTTTATGTTTTAATCTATATTTTAAATATTTGCTCGTTTTTATTTTCTCTCAAGTAAATACGTGAGGTCCCTTTAGAAAAGAGATATAATAGATAAACACACGCAATACTATTTTAATGAGTAAATCAAATGGTCAATGCTATTATATTTGCCTTTAGTCAAGATTTACTCACATATAAATATTTTCTGTAAATTTAAAAATTACACCAAGATAAGGGAATCGATCCTGGGACCTTTGGCTTAGTGCGCCAATGTTATAACCACTGAGCTATCCAGGAATCTTTCCGTACCCAGGTCCATTCTTCACTTTTATCTTAAGGCAGAATCTGTGATGGACGTGCGGCTACGTTTTCAGCACTCTGCCTTAAGATATGAGTGAATAATGACCCGGGGCACGGGAAGATTCTTGGATAGCTCAGTGGCTAGAGCATTGACGCGCTTAGCCAAAGGTACTGGTTTCGATTCCCGTGTCCAGGTGTCATTTTTCATTTAAAATTTTCAGAATATTATATTTTAATGAAGACTACACGGTGCTTTATCGGCTTAGCCTAAAACAACATATCTGGGACTAAATATCTTATATCAAACACAGTGAATGTAGTAAATGTGAACCTTAAAAAACATAATAAATATAAAAAGATTCAACAAGTACATCCGCTATGTATACCGCCCCAAACACCAATAGCTAAAAATTTGTTCTTTTTAAGGAACATCTGTAAAAAATATATTAAAAAAACTTCAATTATAAAGAATCTATTTTTAACGGCAACATTGTTTTTTGTGCGTATAGCCCGAACGGGTAGTAAGACGCGGTGCTAATAATAATAATATTGTTTTTTGTGTCAAACTTATGTGAAATATTTAACACAGTTAAGAATCAAAGCACAAAATTATTCATATTTCAAAGACAATTTTAATAACTAACCTAGCACAACACAACCTCGAAACCGCCCCCCCTCCCCTTTTTCGTTGGTGGTCTAGTGCACTGCGAGAGTATCACCTTAGACCATGTGGCCACCGAAGCGGCTTCCAAGCATTGACATGAAAATGTCTCCCATACTAATTTTGTAAACTGGGAATGAAATCAACTTTTATTTTAATAAATAACATGTTTAGTAAAAAAAAAAATGGTTATTACAGTTTTAGTCAAGACGTTTAAGTGGTCGAATGGTCTAAAACATCACCCTCGCTATAGATTTAACTGCAGATAACATGGATATTGGGTTCGAATCCTGGTAGGCTGAGGTGAGGGTATTTATGTTTTTCTAAAAGGGGTTTTCTTTCTCGATCCACACAAATACTGACACTCTTCTTCTTAATTCAACCCCTCTCATCTCTTACATAATGGCGTGCTTAGTACATAATGCGTGTAGTCAAATCAGGTGGTATGACGCTATGCTAAAAAAAAATAGTTTTGGATCATTTATTAGTTGTATACTTTGTTCGTAAAATAAAGTGAATGGTTTATAAAACGAATGTGCTCCGGAAATATTTTGAATGAAATGATAACACCTGTTCTGATTCATGAATATGCATGTTTACATACATGTGTAGATATAATTTCGAAACACGAATATGATATGAAATATTCACAAAGAACCGTATTTTGGTGCCCAGACAAGCGCACATCCATCACAAACAAAATTCTTTCACATCAAATGAAATATATATATATTTTTCTTATATAACATGTGGACATTTCTCGTAACTTTTACTCCAAAAAAAAGTGAACAAACTGTTCATAAATATTTGCTCTTTCTTTGAAGTTTTTCAAATATTGTATATGTCATACAAGTTATCTATAACTTTTGTTATTTAAACTGTGAGATAAGGATTAATAGTTTGAATACAATTTAGCTATTAATATTCTCCTGTAAAAAGGATCAGATATCACATTGAGGAAAAAATGTCTCTTAGTGTATCTAGTTAGGATAAAATCGGAGTCTTAAATTTTAAAACTTAAATCGATAACTCTAGAAAATGTGTGAGTAAAAAAAAATTCATTCAATCTTTTATGCTGACATGAAGTTTTTAAGTTTCAGAAAACTAACATTTACTTTAAATATATAATATTTAAATAATTTCAAGTTGAATTTAGGATTATATTAGTTGGTCCAAGCTCTCATTTTTAAAATATACCATTTGATTAGTTAAAAATATCTTGTGTGTAGTATTAATTAAAATTTAAATTATAAACCAGTTTTTTTGAATAGTTAAATGTTGTTGTGTAAATACATTAAAAACTCAAATACCTTCTATGTACTAAACACAAATATTAAATTGATCATGTGAGTGTTTCAAACTTATTCTAAATATAATCTTAAATCTAGGTTTATGATCTATTGTTTAAACAGATAAGCTTAAATTTCATATTTAGACCGATTTAAATTGACATTAAACTTGATTTAAAAATTGGGATTGTATTTAAATCGCAGAGAAGATTTTTTTTTTTTACTTAAATTAGAAAATATATTCTTTCATACAATTCAAATAATATAAAACTGTGATTAATATATTTTAATCGGAAAAGATTTTTACTCACTAATTACTACGGTCACACATCTCTTGATAGACGTACTGTAGAAGGTTTCTCTTACCTGAAAAAATAAAAAATAAATACTTAATATTTTTATATTTTATAAAACAGTTTTAAGGATCTACCAATATTTTCTAAGTATAAAAATGAATATTAACAGATCTATTCTTACAATATTTAATTTGTTTTATTTATTAGAGGTATCTAACGTGCACTTTCCGAGCCAAATAATTATATCAACACATGAGCCACAAACTAACTTATATCTAGAACATACACAATATCCAGTCCTTGACCTTTATTAACATCATTGTGAAAGGGGATAACCACATTTTAACATCAATAAAATGTTTTGCCTTGCCACGAATCGAACCTGGGACTCTTAATTCAGTAGATAAACACGGTTCTGAGCGAGCTAAGGTGAGAATATTTTTATCATACAAGTTTCCTTTTAACAAGGCAAAATACCCGCTTCGGTGGCTGCATGTTCTAAGGCGTTACTATCGCAGTAGGCTGGACTGCCGAAGACGGGGAGTTAGGAGAGAGAGAGAGAGAGAGAGAGAGAGAGAAGGGATAGAAAGAGAGTGGAAAAGGGGGGGAGGGGGAGAAAAAATCAGCGTTCTTGGCTCACATGTCCTTACATCCGTATCTCTCGTGGCTAAACCTAAATATGTCCCTGATTACTCATTGTTTTAAATATTTTACACATATTGAAATTTTATGCGCCCCCTAAGAGGTCTTTGCGTACCCCCGGACTATCCTGGGCAGGTGTTTTGGTCCTAAATGATTTCCCATTTAATCTCCACGCAAATTTGGATATATTTCCTTAAAATTAAGCCTTCCTCATACAAAAACATTTTATCGTAATATTAATATATTAGCGTTCAACCCGAACAGATAGTAGCGCGTTGTTAGATAAACAACAATAAAACAGATAAAGCTTGTGTCGAGTATTTTGTTATGTCTAGGTTTCCTCGGATATATATTTTTGTTTTCTTGTCCCCCAACCCAAACATTTCCACGTCTCAATGGAAGTGTCTCCCAGTTTGCTCAAGAATGGCAGCTATTTCTAGTGGCATTTGTCGGGACATTTCACGGAACTATTACCGACTGCTACAGAACGGGGGAGTGACAAGACACATTCCAACCTAAGGTACAGTCCTAGCAGTAGGGCTATAAAGAAACCTATTTTGGTAGGGGCTCGGTCCTTGGGCTCAGAAGTTACAATGCACACACACACACACACACACACACACACGCGCGCGCGCAAGCTCACACTCACATAGAAGCATTATATTTTGAGATACACGTAATTTTCGCAGTAGCAGTTCTTGTCAACTTTTGCGTTAATCCTTTAACGGATCGTTTGGATTATAACCGATAATTTTAAATATTTTGTTGTTAGTAATAAAATAAAAGTGTTTGGAATCTTGTTACCTGTAAGTAAAGTACTGCAAAGATTAAACAAAACATCACCATATTGAGAATGGCGTCTATTAAGAAAATGTTTAAGCTCCGTAATATTTTATTAAATAAAATAATATTTTTAACGATTATTGTCAAAAAAACAACAACACATACACACATATAAATAGTGCGTCTGGGTTACATCACTCATAGCCGAGTAGTGGAAATATTATCCAGCACTAATGTACCGTTGTCCAGGGGACGTCCGAATGTACTAATAGTACATCCTTTCCTGGAGGCTCTTTCCATGTCACGGTTAGATGAGGAAGATAATGAATAATATGACAGTGTGAAGTCATTGACGATCTTAACCTAATTAAAGCGTAACTAATTGGACCTTGCTGACCATGGGAATTATTCCCCCTGTGAGAAAAATCCTCAGGTACCAGTCGGGAATCGAACCTGGGAACTCTAGGTGAACAGCCAAGGGGCTCCGACCATTATACCACGAAGACGGTTGATGCTTTTTTTAAAAAGTCAATTTGAATGTCAGAATGAAGCTCATCTAAGAGGGTAATCGTATTATGATAGGAACATTTCATCAATGTATTCATTTAAAAGAACAACAACCAAAGATTCACTATTCAATGAAAACACTGGATATATAATATAGTGTTGGTTCTCTTGTAGGTCAAATGGCGCAGTCTTGTCCAATAAACCTATGTGGATATTCTAGCAAGCACAGTTTTGTAAATTCTAGAACGGATCTTACTGAGAATTTGAAGATTACTATCGTTTTATAAATAATATGAGAAATACGATGTAAATGTTTAAATATATAAGTATACTATAATAATATTAAATGACATGATTTACAGCTGCATTGGTGTCACACTACCTAAGGCGTCACACTCTTATTGGACTAAATTGCCGATGTCAAGAAGATCGTGGTTCAAATCCCGGTCGGGTGTACTGGGGGTGGTTTTACAAAATTGTTTTCCTCTCTCATTCCACGCAAATATGGGTACACTTCCCTTAAAATTAGCCTTCCTCATCCTTAACTCAATCGCATAACTCTTATATATATGTGTAAAACCTGAATGGGTAGTAAGATACGATGATTAAAAAACTCATCATTTACGATCTTGTTTAGATGCTATAGTTGGATGTTTAGCTGAGGTACATAATTGTTGGCATAGTTTTTGTGTTGGTACCTTCAAAATCAAGATTTTTTTTTGTCACCAAATATCACTAGCCATTCGGGTTGTACGCATATATACTAATTACACCAGTGTGTTAAGGATGAGGAGGGTTAAACGTAAGGAAAATCTACTCTCCTTTGCGTGGAGAGTTTAAAAGCATTTAGGAAAAATCATTATCAGTACACTCGACTGTATTCGAACCCAAACCTTCCTGTCACAGGTGACCCACTGTATAAAAATCCTGAAGTTTTAAGCCACTTGACTATCTGTTCGGCCAAAATATTGGTATTAATTTTATTCGATATTAATTTGACCTCCATTTCATCTTTGTCTAGACTTGTAAGCGGTTCCTCCAAGACTATTTGCTGTTTTTTCTGTGGTGAATATTTTAACGTTCATGGTAAGTAATTATGGGTGTTTCTCACATTAATTTAAAATGAAATTAATACATTCTTTCACATTTAAATTTGTATGTTTTATTAGAACAGATGAAATTATGGTTCTTGGAATTTTTACCATTTGTGTCTCTGATTTCAGTTTAAAAATCATTCAAACAATTTCAATATAATACTTTCACAAATTTTATATTAAGTCTGTACAATATTTCGCAATTTTGAAATTTGAATTTGAATAGAGCTAAGATTTTTATTTGATTCGAGATTCCTAATCTTTATGTATAAAATATTTTGAATTGGATTCAAAAATTTTAATTCAAATGTATTGTAAGCTATAATGTAATCTATTTTGGGGAAACTTATTCCAAAATGCATATTATCCAATAGCCACATTTTAAAATGATTTAATTTTTTTAAATAATTTAGCAGAGGTCAATTATTTGACTTGATTCTAAAAACTTGCAAATATCATAACATTTATAATCTATTTTTTACTAAACATGGTTTAGTGAATTTATATTTTATTGGACTCAATTAAACATATATGTAAGATAGCATAATATAGAATTTAGATTTGATAATACTTATCTATAAAAATATTCGGGTCACATTGGATGTTTAAACATTTTCAATACGAAATATTCAATTTCGATTTGATTTGAGTTAGTAAGTAAAGGATTCGGGTTCTATTTTAATATTGAAAATTTTGGATTAGCAAAGTCTTACTTAATTTTATTTAGTTGATATTTTAAAAATACACGTTTCAACAATAGCATCAATTTTTATTTTTAGAATTTTTATACGTAGTAAATTGAAATGTTCTGATAGTTAGTGCCGCTTAATTTAAATTACATAGTGACTTTGAAGTCAATATAACCTACAAGTAACTACAATTTTGGACAGCAAAAGTAGCTTGACACTAAATTTAACACAGTGTGGTACATTTATCGACCTTCCCCTGGCTTATCGATTCTGTGATATAATGGTCAGACTTCCTGGATATAGTTCCAGAGGTCCAGGGTTTGAGCCTCAGCATTTACAGTATTTTTGTGTCAAGCAGTGGATCTATAACGAGGTCAAACTCAGCCCCACGAGGAAAATGTAGGAGCTACGTGAATAAATAAATAAATAGCAGATCTGGTCTGGAAAACTGAGATTAATGATAGGAGGGCTAGTTGTGCTGATTTCATGACGTCTTCTATCCACAAATGTTGGTATTATCATCGCTAACTACGCTGGCTACTAGGTCAATAAAGTTCGATTGTAGGCTTACGTCATGTAGTTTTATTGTTTATTTAAATTTACCGTGTGATGTATTATATCTAACATATTTGTTTAGACGATTAACAAGCTTTCATCACGAGTATACGTGCGTGTTGGCAACGTGATATCAGATTCTAATGTAGGTACCATTATACGCATGGCTGCCATAACATATTTCAGATAAAAATGATCAACACCTGTTTAACTACGGGTTACACACCCTGTTAATTTAAATAAAGTACGATGAAAACACCTCCACGGTTGTTTTGTGCGTACTTTTAATCTGAGCCAACGGGAGATAGGAAGGGAGTATAGCTTCGCGCGCGAGCATACAGTGCCATCATGTCGTATATACCACATGTTCAGCCATGCGTTAGCAGGCGGCGCGGCGCGGGGAATTTGGTTGCCATTTTATGAGGACACGCTTATTTTACTCCCGCGTACATACCGTTTAGAATGACGTCAGTGGCAACGTGAATATAGCACCTCACTCTCCTCCAAGATGGGAGAAGGGGGTTAAGGTGGAGGTGGGAGAGGAATAGAAGAGAGTTGGCGAAGGAAAATATATTACTTTGGGATGTATTCAGATTCCGGGGAAAACAAACACAATAAACAAATCAAATATATGAATTTTCTTTTGGCCTTTTTGGCTCCCAACACATTTTACTTTTAACATTTTAGCCGACATGGTTTGTTTACTCGACTCTGACCTAAAAGGAGAGATTTCTAAACGAGATTAACAAAAGAGTTTGTTTACTATAGAGTGTGATTTCCAATTCTCTTTCCCTATATTTTACTTGTTTAGTGCAGATCCATTTATTGAATCCAACACTTTATTTACTGTTCCCTTATATGATGCATTACATGCGTCAGAACAGCTGGCTGATGGCGGGGAGATCTGAGTTGAAATCCTGGTTGGGTCTTCTTTTCTTACATCCATTATTGTTTCGAGTCTGTGGGCAATTTTTTTTTAATTCGAGCCATGTATTTTCCTCTGCCTGCTTGATAAACCTGTCGTAGCTACATATGCCTTATAATCTTTCTTAAGACTAGAATAGGCGCAACATCCAATCCCCCGCCGTTAATTTATTGATATGAAAGGGTACACCCATATTTTCATCAATGATACATTTTTTGGCCATGTCGGTAATCAAACTTGAGGCCCTTAGCTCAGTAGGCAGACACGTAGCCGACTGAACTAGGGTTTATAACCGATTGGGTCTATTGAGGGTTTTCTTCTGAATGGTTTCCCACTCTCCTTTCATGCAAATGCGGGTAGAACACATTTAAAATGCTTCCTTCATAATCACTAACCCATTAGAGTATTTATAATCTATGTGTATAACCTGAGCAGGTAGTAAGTAATACGTGATGATAAAATAAAAAGATGCATTTATCACTACAGTCATTTTATCCATACCTATTAAATGCAAATAATTAAGTATTGTCCTTTAGATTTCTATATATTTCTCAAATTTTGTTTCCTTTTATTAATAAACATCATATAGCCTACAATGTATTTCCCTTTGATATAAAATGAAAGAAAATGCTGTTTAAGGCAATTGGCCTTTTTAATTTGTCGTGGAAATGCAGAATCGCGGGAACAAACGGCTATCTTCAAGAATTGTATTTATTGTTTTGCAATTTTCTTTTTGTAAACTGTCTGTTCAAGAATATAAGCATGTTTATTGAGCTATAATTTATATGTACACACCTCTATAATTTTAACAGTGATCACATATCAATAACTTTGACATTTTTCAATATAAAGCTGCCGGCTGCATAAGAAAAAAAATATGAAAAAATGTAACACCTAATAAACAAAAAAAAAAACATTATCTTAGAAGAGGTGTTGAAAATATTAATATAAACATTTCATTCATTCTCGAGGAAACTGATATTTCCAAACGTAAGATTTTTCCACAAGACCTGTTCGTTAGCTAGTGCCATCTGCAGTTTCCATGTTTCATTTCTTCTTGTTGGCGCGGAAGAATACTTTGGTCAGTTGTGAAACCACGCCACGCCTTTCACCCTCCCACCTACCATCCCATAAAATAGGTTTTAGACTTGCATTCGACATGGCCAAGGGCCTTAAGACGAGTATTTTTTTTAAATTGTGTATTTGTTTTCCAAAACAAATAAATAATTTCCTCAGTAGATGTGACTATTATAGTTTTCAACTCATTGTCATCCCAACGGTCCCTTAATATAATAAGTTTTCATAAAATTTCAGGATTTTAGGGTCAAATATTCAAGAACAATTGAGACTACTATGTATAAACTACGGTGTACCACACATACTTTAATGTTAAAAATAATATGCACTGTTACCGAAACGTCTTATTTGTTCTTTGCATTCACAACTCCCCATTCCCTAATCTCTATTGAAAAAAATATATTTGCCTATTGTGTGGAAAACATTGATTTTATAAAATATACTTTCAAATAAAATTCGTTTAATTTTAGTAACTCTAAGTTATTTATTAAATTTAATAATTGTGGGGATAGGATCAGAATGGGATATTTTCGCTTATGCGAAATACCCTAAAATACATTTTAATCTGAAAATAAGAAATACCTCTTTATTTGTAATGCTGAACAATGCCTAGATACGAAATTTCATCAAAATTTTTAGAAACATTTTTGAAAACAAAACAAAAAAACAATCCCCCTCCTCCTATTTTACCCTTAAGGGAACGACCCTTAATGTTAGGGTTTGATATGTTGTTCCAAAAAGACCCTGGGAAACCTTATGCAAACTTTAGAAACCAGGTTCGAGCCCAATCAGTAAATGCTCTCGACTCCAGGCCGAGGCACAGTTGATATCACGAAAACCACTATATCGGGGCTAGGTCATAAACATCCAAATACATCCAAATCTCTAATAATTTTTTTTTGACAATGATAAATAATAAATAATAAATATAGATCTTAAAAATTTTGTTAGTAATAAAAATTTGTGTTATTGACTCGTTTATTCTACTTAATAATAATATTATTTCATGTATAAATAAGAATTTTAATATATAATTGTTTTTAAAAGGTGATAATTTTTGCGAAATTTGGCATAATTGTTTTTTTCATAAATGGTTAATTGTCTTATAATTATATACATTTTTATATTTTATTCATTGTATATTAAGAATTAAATTATTATATTTGTTAGGTTATTTGAACATCCTTAAATATTAAAGACATAATATTTAGTAGCTAGTAATATATATCATGATTTTAAATACGTTTTAATTGTAATGATATTGATTTGGATCCTTCTAAAATATGTAAAATGTCATGGATGAAAGTAATTTTTCTTTAAGGTAATATATGTAGAGTATCCTTTTATGATTCATCCGTGAAGAAACACGTGCTTTTCAGAAATAACGTGAAAAGTATTACACCATTAAAATTTATTTTTTATCTAATTTTTCCTGTTAGAAGAACAACTCCGCAGTATTTGGCAAAGGACGCCAATTCCCTATACTAATAAGAAGCTAACCTTCACTACACCTGTTGCCAGGACTCTTTCTATTAGTTAGTTTTTACACTGGTGACGAGGGGACCAAGAGGCAAGGGATATGTCATATATAAACCGCTTGTGCGTATGGTTAAGTGCATCCAAGCACTACCTACCTATCCACGCACTGGTTCTCGCAGTCTAACACATAATACAATAATGTACGTTAATATCACAAGTGTGCATTGATATAAAGCATTTAATTGGAGTATGTATAATCAATTAACAAATGTCATTTAAATAAACCGTGTGTGAATAAACAGCTATCAACAGGTCTCTTTCTTTCATTTAATAAATATACCGATTTAATTAGTGCTCGACCACGGAGCTATAGACAACCGAAATATTAGCACAGCAATTTTATACCTGGAAAAAAATCCGTAGTGTTTCATATTTTACATGCATATTTATTATTATATATATATGTTTTTATACATTTAAAATCTGAGGGGCCGTGAGAAAATATAAGTTAAACTAAACGTATTTACAGAAGCCGTATTTTATTTATATTGTTTTAAAAAAATGCAAAAACACTGTCCTTCTCCCGAAATTCAAAATAACATTACATTTTATATTGTAAAGCCTACTTTAAATAAAAGAGACTAAGGATATTATTTTAAGTTGAACTTTTATATTTAGAGTGACACTTTTTTTTTGTCTTATGGGTCCCAAATAAATTATTTATTAAGTCAGTCTGCTTTTAATAATCTTTTTCTATCTATGTTTCTAAAAATTTCTAAAATATTTTAAAAGAACCGCTCGTTTAAGCTCTTAAACCACACATAAGCTACAACCCCACCAAGAAGTGAGAATTAAATCCTGTTGAGCTCCTTTTTTTAAAAAAAAACAACCTCTTCTACCTCTTATTGCATGAGAAAGATCTCCCCTCATTTCCAACCGTAATCTATCTTTCCCCTGTCCAGAGGGGCTTCACCGAGGCTATCCCCTCCACACGAGGTTTATTGTATTTAGGGAGTTAGTTATCGGTGTGGCCGTTAGGAGCAGTGACGTCAGTCAGTCAGGTCCAGGCAGGACTAAGCGATGCTCCAGGGTATTTTCCTGAGAGGCCCTCCCGGTCATTAATCACCTCAGAGTGGAAGAGGTCTCCAGAGGAAACTTGTGCGCACCGAAAGATCCCGGGGATGACTCTGGTCCCGGTAAGATTTCAGGGCCGTGGGTGTGCGCGCGGAGCATAAGTACAAAGATATTAGTTCTATTTTAATAACACCTACCTCGTTGGTCGTATGTTCTAAGTCAGGTGGGTCCATTTGTCATCCTCTGGTCTTTATTTTGCTACGGTTTCTTCCCCCTTCGGTACCGCTGTATTTTTTAAAGTCCCTGTTGACCCTGTAGGAGACAGAGTGCGATTTTATTATTTTCCCACCCTTGTACCTACTGTAACCATATTATCAGCCTGTAGGGTTCTACATGTATTCTTTTTTTTATATATATATGTTCTATGTCAGTAAACAATTGAGAGCCCCTCAGGTGCTTGTGTTCGTTCTATACATTTTCTATGTTAACTGTGTTACATGTATATTATGTATGTATATATGTATGTATGTATATTATGTATGTATGTTATATTGTTACAACTTAAAAAAAATCTTTATAAACGAACAAACATTTGTCATTGCAAGGGCAAAATAAGATTATCGTTTTGGATCGTGAGCCAAAGATATATTTAGTAATCTCACCATCTTAAAATAGTACATACAACACCTAATAAACAATTACGTTCTATAATTTTAATACATTGAATTTTTGGTTGGTCGAATCTTTCAAATTTTACTACCAAATATGTTATTTAATCACCCAAAAATCTATTATTAAATATGCACAGACACACACACACACACACAAATACGTTCAATAAACAACTTTTAAATATATATATATATATATATATATATATATATATTTATACAGTACATAGTAGGTGACCTGGCGGTCTAGGGGTAAGGTGTCAGATTTCTGTGCAGGCGGCCGGGGTTCAATCCTCAGTCCCGGCACAGATTTATCTGATTACCATACCCTTCCTTCACCTCTGACAAGACATCTCGTGAATGTGGGGAATGCCAGGCCTCCACCGTGGTTCGGATTCCACGTTAAACTGTAGGTCCTCAATTTCATCTCACAATCACCCTACAATTACACATTAGCGTAAGTGCGTATAGCCCGAACGGGTAGTAAGACGCGGTGCTAATAATAATAATAATAATAATAATATACAGTACATATTCTTACTAATCAAACAAATACATAATAAAATGCAATCACGACCCATTTAAAATGAATAAAAATATTTGAAACATTAAATATTTCACATCTACCCCCGAGGGTTTGCTTTTAATTAACCTCCTGGATACTGTGAGAGCCACATTTGAAGTGAGCGTGGGCCGCATTTGGCCCGTAGGCCACCAGTTGGACCACACTGGTCCAAGGCGTCACTCTCGCATTCAAGAGACTGGACCGTCGATGAACGGGGAGATTAGGGTTCGAATAATGGTACTTATTGTAGGCAGCGACCGTTCAAGAGATTTAGCAAACCTTTTTAATATTACATTATAGATGAACACTTCTTTATATCATCGATGGGTCTTGGCCTTTTGACAAGACAAGGAATGATTAAGGCATCCACCTCAGTCAATGAAAAGTTATCAATAGCTTACAGACTACACGTTTGAAATACAATAGTCTGTGTCGTTTTCTAGAACTACAAATATATTCTTTCTAAGCTTATATTCCCTCTCGTCCTTTACCGACAGCCACTCTATTTGCTAGAACACCTTTTTCATCAAGTCTATTCACATAGCTCCACAAACAATGATTAAAAAGTCGTTTAAAATGATATAATGTAGCATTTTCAAACATTCTGTTTATATTAATGAAACTCAAAATATATGTTTTGTTAAGGAAAAGAGACCTGTTAGAATCTTTTAACTTTATTTGGCGTGAATAATATTTTGAAATAACATATCGTATAGTTAAATATTGTGTTAGATATGAACGTCCACGTAGACATTTCTTGTTACCGAGGTGGTCCCCTTAAAAGGACTCTGTTATTAAACTGTATCAAACTTGAAATTTAAATCCAATAAGCACGCCTTCATTTGTTAATTTACTATGTGATGTGTGGTAAAATGGGGACAGTTTACTAATAAATCCTCGTTTAACCCTGCTTGCCCTGGTAACAACCCGCCTACCACTCATGCTTATTTGGTAGATTTATAGATAGACAAAATGTCAATATAAATATATTATACTCAATATTTTGAATTATTTCCAGTTTGACGTTTTGAATAGTAGCCTTTCTTGTCCTCGCAAACAAATTTATTCTTCCTGTTAAAGCTTTCAAGCACTATAATATCCATTCAGGTGTATTCCAATTTTGGTTTATAATGTGTCTAGACCTTTTATGCTGTGCGTATATTTACTTTCCTTCAACCCCTCTGATAAAAAAGTATTATGACCGTAAAAAAATCTAACTCAATATTTGGATAAGATATCGATATTCCATAACCCCCTAAAACAGAAAAAGTGGTTCTTGCAACGCTGTTTCTCTATACCTCGGGCTGGAGTCAAAACTATCTAAACGATTAGGCTAAAACTTGGTATCTAGGATTTTCATAAGAATCCCACCAAGGAGATTTTGGAAATAAATATATAACCCTAAAATTAAGGGTATTTTACTCTTTACTAAAGGGCAAAAAAACAGTTAAAAATCTATTTTCTTGAAATAAGAACAAATGATTTTGAGTACAATTTTTATTTAGGTACTGTTTAGTATTAAAAACAAAATTGTGGTTTTCATTTTACCATGAAAATGAGATTGAACGTACTTTTAATTAGTGAAAATTTTCAATTTTGATCAAATTTACGCAATTATTTGAGATATGAAATAACTTATTGTGAATTTGTAATACTATTAAAAAAAATTTTTTTGTGAAATAATTTTTTATAAAACCAATAGTTTCTGAGCTATAAGCAAACTATATATATATACCAATGTAAACTATTTCATGTATACCCTTTGGTGGAGTGTTTATGCAACCGTGTATATAATTTTGTTTAGTAAATCCTACGAATTTTTTAGTAAATGTCTCTGTTTTAAAATAGCTGAGAAAGTCTGTGCGATGCACCGTACCATTTATTTGTTTAGTTGCACAGTTAAAAATACTATTTAAATCTTCAGAGGGATAGATTTTTGAAATTCAATCTACATTAAAAATAAACCTTTATTTTAGAAATATTTAATCATACAAATTTAGATATAAATTTGAAAATGTGAGATATTTGTGTTGTACTATTCCTTTGTCTGGGACAAAAATATATACTAACTTTTATTTAAGATTGAATGGTATTTTCGTGTATTCCTTATACGTGATAAATAATAATCATATATGCTTATTTTGAAATATAAGCAAAGTGTAAAAATAAAGTTTATTTAATCATACAATTCTATTAGAGGAAACATATTAATTTTTAAATTGCACCCATTAAAAATGTATGTAAATAATTATATATATAATATTTTTGGGTACATATATATATATATACACATGTATATGGACCATAAAATATAAGCTTCCTACGCTTTTAAATCCACTCCATTCTATGAATAAATTAGTAAATCTACTTGATACCTAGACAAAAGAGTTGAACCCGGGATATTTAGCTTATCGCGCTAAGGCTCTCCCTTCAAAATAACCACAACTCTTTACATGCTTTGGGTACACTCATAGTTTGTCAGACTGTGATGGATGATCTAGTTTGAATTGTGAAATAGCAATAAAGTAAATAATAAGCCACAATTAATTTTTTGTTATCTATTCAATTAAAGTTCTATAAAATAATGAATACTTGTAGAAATATTCTTGAACTTTTATAGTTAACACAATATGACTCCCAACTCTTTTCTCGCAAATACTCTATTGGGATGCCATTTTGTCTTTAACAATCTTAGTAGTAAAACTTCTTGCTAGTCCTCCCTCGAAAATATGAGCATTAGGGTTTTTTCCAGAAATCCTCAAACATTTACCATCGGTAACTCTTACAAACTAAGCCCCCTCAGCTATTATACAAGCAGTGGTAACTCTAGATTTACATAATTTGATTTTCACCATAAAAGAAATCAAAGATTAAAGCGTTATTCAAGAAACATCCATATCACTAATTAATATCTCTTAAGGTGTAAAATGTCCCCTAAATATTTTTATTATTATTTAATCATTTTATTCTTGCATTCCTCGTCATGTTTAAGTTATTATATTTTCTCATTGTAATTACATGTATACTAATATAATATATTAATTATGTTGTAACTTTCAAACCATAATAAAATAATCTTTTGTATCATCACTGCTAGACTTTTAGATGCTTTGACTGTTGGCTATATCTTTAATAAAATAAAATTAGATGAGATTAAAATTAAAATATAATAAAACACACACGTTAATACATTTGATAATTATTTTTTATCATCATAATTATATATCTCACGTTGGTTTGGGTTGTTTCCCCTTAATGTTATTCAACTTTATATTATTTTACTCCTTTTTATAACACAGAGCTTTATTTGTGTGTTTGTGTGTGTGTGTGTATGTGTGTGTGAGATCAAAACGAGGCGTATATAACCTCGCACCGTCTACGTGAAAGTATTCAGGAACGAACACTATTGTGAAGTGTAGGAAAAAGATACCATGCTTCCTAGAGGAAATATAGTCCCGGTGCGGGGACTGTTATAATGTGGAACATTATTCCCTGCTAGACCTGAGTAGTGGCTGAAGAAATAACGCCCGTCAAATAACCCTCCATTCAACGCTCTTAAGCCTCTCGCGAAACCTTTAGAAATAAAAAAAAATGTATAAAAAATCGGGTTGGGGGTTTTCTAAAAGAAAAATATTAGTGGAGGAATGGTTCACGCAAGGAAAATTACATTCAATCCAAATCATTTGTTCAAAGCTATTGAAATACATTTTTGCCTTTTATTTCAATTTTTTTTAAAAGAATTTTCATCGAGTTTCTCAGTTTGTGTATAAGTAATATTTCAACTTTCGTAATGATTTGACAAAAATATTTACAGATGATACATTTAAATAAAATTCATAATATTTAAATTGAAAATGACGGATCAAAAAGGAACTTGAACCAGGTACCATTTTAGTTTAACTACTCTAAATAGCAAGCAATATTAAAATATGTATTGATAAATTTATAAGAAATATAATTTTAATTTTTGATATTTGCTAATAAATAACAATTGCGTATAAACAAATTAACGCGCACACATAATAATTGGTTTAATAGCTATATCATTTTAATGAATTTAAATTTTATAATTCTATAATCAATTTAGTTTTATATTATCTCAACAGATGTCTTATAAAGAAAAAGTATTTACTATTTTATTAGCTATTTAATAGGATAAAGGTTCGCTGCGAGATAGATTTTGATACTGTTATTTAAACATGACCATATGACATGTATCCACGATATTATCGGAGATTTTAAAAGACGCCGTGAGGTATGTTTTGATACTGTTGTTTAAACCCAACTGTATGGCTTGTTGTATCTATAATCTTATCAGGGGCTTTGAATTGTGGCCGTGAGGTATGTTTTGATACTGTTTTTCAAACATAACTGTATGACTTGTTGTATCCATAATCTTATCAGGGGCTTTGAATAGTCGCCGTGAGGTAGGTTTTGATACGGTTTTATAAACATAACTGTATGACTTGTTGTATCCATAATCTTATCAGGGGCTTTGAATAGTCGCCGTGAGGTAGGTTTTGATACTGTTTTATAAACATAACTGTATGACTTGTTGTATCAATAATCTTATCAGGGGCTTTGAATAGTCGCCGTGAGGTAGGTTTTGATACTGTTTTATAAACATAACTGTATGACTTGTTGTATCTACAATGTTTGCGGGAGCTTTGAAAAGAGTCGCCGCTAACAACAACGCCAAGGGATGGGATTGAGAAAATATAAATTTGTGAAAATAACGAACCCTAATTTGCAGGGAGAGAGTGTGGATAAAAATAGGATAAACCCGTATACAGAGCCAAGATTCGAGTCCCGACAATCCGGTCATCACCAAACCAAACTGAATAAGTTTGTATTTGTGTCTGCGTGCCCATCAATGTTGGTACGTTCATCACCGTAGCGTGTTATATTATTTAAAAATATTTAAAATATATATTTAGTTTTTAAAATTATAATTAAACACTGATAATAAATTTCCCTGAAGTTAAACAAGAGTTAAGGTTCTACAAAAGTGTTTCTTGATGGCGGTATTATATCCTCTTTAACTGACCTTGAAGTGGATGTTAAAATTCCCATGAATAATAACTGAAATTTTTTAGAGCCAAGTCTAGAACGTCCTATTTTTGCTCAGCTAGATACCTTGACCAAGAAGTTAAATCCTGAAAACACCTATAAATCAGTCCTACACTTTGAGTAATACAATTTAAATCTATTGGTTTTTAAACATATTATGATACATACATATATATATATATATAAACATAGCTATAGGATGCTCGAAAACTCAACGCCCAAACTGCACAATAGTTTGTTTGAACCAAAAATAACACAAAATCCTTAAACAATCCCAAAATATGCCTATACCATTAAATTGCGTTCAAAGTTTCGGCGTACAGTGCCGGGAGAGCAAAGCTGTTCAAGCATGCGTGTACAACAGGTTGCATAGGGGCTTGGCGCGTGGCAATACACACCTCCATATCTTGGAGCACGGCAGCAGAACACACCACAATTAATAATAAACAACACACCAGTCCAACTAGAAATACGAATAAGTTTTGAGAGTCATCATTAATGGTCCTACATCACAGAAAGTGTTTGCCATTATTCTGCCAGCCTAACTCTTATGCAACTTGTTGTACACGCATGCTTGGCAGCTTTGCTCTCCCTGTGTTGTACGCTGAGACTTGTAACACAATGTAACGGTATTAGCATAGTTGGCAGGATGTGAGTGTACAGGAGTTTTGTATTACTTTAGGTTGACACAAGTTATATGTGCGGGTCGAGCTATGAATTTCCAAACACCATGTGTGTGTGTGTGTGTGTGTAAATATATATATGTGTGTGTTTTACCTTTAAAAATGATACTAATTCATTTAACCACGCTTAAAAATGATCTTTTTACTATATGTGTCTGTTTATATCTATATATTATATATACGCATGTAAAAAAATATCAACATGCGTATTACTTATAATGTATATATAGGGTACATATGTATTTATTAATTTTCTGTGTATCCATTACTTGAAGGGAGCGGGAGGAGGCTGTATGTTGTGTTGTAAAGGAGAATTCTTCTTTTTAGAACAATAGAAACAGAAATATGATAGATAATAACTGCTAATCCGATTTGATAACACAATGCAATAGCTCCTATATATCATATTCCTTAATTTATAATGACGTAAAAATTCAAAGTCAGACAATTAATTATGTAGAATACGTCTAAGATAAGCTGAAAATGTTTATTTACTCACGTGTACAAGTTATGGTTTGTTGAGATCGCGTAATTAGATCGTGTGTGTTGGGTTATTATACAAAGTGTGTGTGTTATTATACAAAGTATTATTTGTTAGGAAGATAAAGTAATGTTTCTCACCGAGATATATGTTTAAATTATATTTATAAATGAAATATATTCTTTAAAAAAACTAAATCCCTTGAGTAATTAAAAAGACATACGTTATGTAGATGCAGAGAAAATATTTTCAAATGCTTGTTTTGAGACTTAGGAGAGTTAGAAACGTCTGAAGCTATTAAATGTAGGTTGAGCCACTTTG
>CABFVX010001327.1:102998-116145 GCA_902151425.1 Timema shepardi | reverse complement strand
CCCCCCACCCTTCTCTAGTGCGAGTCCCCATGTGGGGCAAGCAGCCATCTGTTATTAACAGAGAGACAAGGATGACAGTCAGACTGACAGACAGACAGACCGACCCGTCAGGAGAGATGGTGGAGTGTTAAACCCAGCTGCACAAATACTAGATCCGGAAGCGTTAGAATGCCCTAATTACCGGCTTCACGGGTAGTTACACTGACATAACGGCCACTGGTGGCCGGGACTCCTCGTTGTCTAGATGAATGGTCAGTGGTTCGATTCTTGTTGGGACGGAAAAGGATACTACATTTATTTACGGGGCTAGCATGTAAATAAACGTAGACATGTATATCAAAAGGTGAAGTTTAAACAAATGGTACGATATAATTATAAACACTTTCTCTTAAAATGTATTATAGTTTAAAACAAAAAAATTAATCCAAGCCAGTTTTTAGTGTACTACTCTTAAAAAACTTCCATAAAAAATTTAATATCTTATTAATCATAATAAACTTTATGAAGTTATAAATTTAGAATACCTGTTCAAATATTTTTCAAAAAATTAATGTAAAAATATCATTTATTTGTCAACTACCCTAAAATTATTTTTATTAGTAAAAATTAAAATATTATATTCTTAGCTATCATGTAAAACAATTCCTATATAGCCTACCTATTTAAAAATAAATCTTAAAAACCATTTTCAAAGAATTTAATATTTTATAAAATTGACCGTGAGTAAACTACACTTAAATTAATTTGTTTTAGAAATATAAACATAAATTTTTATTGGTCATCTAAAATATTCACCAAATACCAATTATGAACAAAATAATGAAACATTTTCAAATAATTTCAACTTTTTTAAAAATAGTTAAGATTTTAAAAAAATCAGTAATCGGTGAACTTCTTTTAATATTTTTTCTTTAAAGAAACTCATATCTTGCATAAATCTTACAAGATAACCATTTTGATCAAAAATGTGGTAACTATTGTTATATTATTTCAAATTTATATATAAAAAAAGTCATCAAAACTACTATTATAAGATTTTTTCCCTTTTTATATTAAAAAAAGGGTTGCTAAACACAGCTAAGTAGTAACAAACATAAATAAAGGGCAACCAGATTATTTAATATATATACAATTTATAAAAATATGTCAGTTTATCTTAAAGTTTTACCTTGATAAAAAGTTAAAAAATTATATAATTTTCTAAAGAAAACATTTCTAACTTGAAACTACGCCTCATATTAAAAATTAATATTAAAATTAATAATAAACATAATACTTTTTTATAATTACACTTGTTTAAAAAATGCTTAAACAATATTTATAAGTGGTTAAGAATTTTGAAAGTCGTAAAATCAAAAGGGTTTTGTTTAATAATGTTGTGAGCCTGCAGAAGTCACACAAAAGAAAAGTTGCATTTAAGAATTAAATCACTCATTCTCTTACATTGTCTTTCTATCTGTCTGTCTGTCTGTCTGTCTGTCTGTCTGTCTGTCCATATCATGGATAACAATATTAAGGATGTCAAGATACAATGGCATTACGAACACTTAAATTAAGTACTTAAACACAACTCAATTTTAAAAGCTCACAGTGTAGACATTTTAAACTCTAAATACATATTATATTTAATACACAAAGAATATAATCTAGTTGATAGTATGGATATGATTTTTTACTATATAAAAATCAAAAACTAGAATATTTAAACTCATAGGTTAAAATAAGATCATGAACGATAGTAAAATATTTGGTTTTGTGATACTTTTGACTATTTAAACATAAATCAATTTGAAATTTGTTTACAAATACATTTTTTATTTAAAAAAGTCATGAATTAAAATGATACCACAGTAAATAAAGAACCATACCATTCTATAATTTTTCCATTAACATCCCTTGTGTTAAACATACTGTACATTAAAATGTAAATAATAATAATTATTTTTAATATCATTTAATAATATTTAAAAAAATATCATAGACAAACTTTTAGCGAAATATAATTATAATAAAAAACGTTTTATTAAAGTAAAAAACTTCCCAAGAATGTGCTTGCCAAAGATCCTGGTAACAAGAAAAGTGGGCAGTCAGCATAACTATTTCTCCCTTATCTCGATCGTATAGTATCGAAAACAAATTAAGAGCGATACTCATTAGTAAAACAATATAAACGAACCGTTACCGGAAACAGAACTTTCAAGTTGACACCGTAGAATTAAATATTTCTCTAGTATCACGTGATAGGGAGCTGGAGATATCTTCCAGTTCTTGTTTGTATTGGGTTTTCTCGAAGCCAATGCAAATCGCAATTACGGTAAGTTACGTTACGCACCGGCGGAGAAATCCCTCCTACCTCCCCCCTCTGTTGCCTCCTTCCAACCTCTTTGTTCTTGCTCTCGTGTGCATTTAGATGTAAAGACATAGAACTCTCGGTACGCCCTAATTCCCCAACTCTTAATTGCCCTGTCTCAGAGAGTTCGTTAAGAGCATGCCTCTTAAATCCTTTTACACTATACGAGGTTAAGGTTATTCCCGACTTGACAATATATTCCGGAGATATCATCTTTAGTTCTTCTTGTGCTAGTCTTCTTAGTCAAATAACCTCGTTTCCTGAACGAAGATTTGGAAGGAGTTATTTTATAAAAAAAATAATCAGACAGTCACTCTATAGTATCACAAGCCTTCATTCTTAAAATGCTAATTACATCATGTTAATATTGTCTTGTATTCTTATCGTTATTAAAGCCTTAATATTCTTCCTTGTATTTGAAGTTGATATTTCTCCTTGGTGATGAAGTTAGAAAACAAATGATTACTATATTAATGTATTGCATTAAATTACCAGAGATTAGACCATTAATTACGTGGTTTAAGAGATCAGTCTCACAATCTATGTATACAAAACGTATACGATCTCATTTTGGAAGTTGAAATAATTTTCCTTCCAAATTTAGTTAACGATAGAGTTAAAACAAGAACTCACTCCGCTTAATCAATAGTAACTTTTACCAAAAATATCGTCAATCCTATTATAATAGCGCAAGTGTAAAGCTAATTTAGTAAATTAATACACTATTTTAAAGAATATGTGTAGGTCCATAGTTTATCATACGTCCCTAATATTGACTGGCAAACCCAATGGGAAGAGACCATTTTGAAGGCCTAGATGCTGATGGGAGGATAGCAATAGATTGTACCTGAAAGAAAGAGTGTGTGATGAGGTGGACTGGATAGAACTAGCTCAAGATAGGGATAGTGTCTGATGAGGTGGACTGGATAGAATTATCTCAAGATAGGGATAGGGTGTAATGAGGTGGACTGGATAGAACTAGATCAAGATAGGTATAGGGTGTGATGAGGTGGACTGGATAGAACTAGCTCAAGATAGGGATAGTGTGTGATGAGGTGGACTGGATAAAATTAGCTCAATATAGGGATAGGGTGTAATGAGGTGGACTGGATAAAATTAGCTTAATATAGGGATAGGGTGTAATGAGGTGGACTGGATAGAACTAGATCAAGATAGGTATAGGGTGTAATGAGGGGGACTGGATAGAACTAGCTCAAGATAGGTATAGGGTGTAATGAGGGGGACTGGATAGAATTAGTTCAAGATAGGGATAGGGTGTAATGAGGTGGACTGGATAGAACTAGCTCAAGATAGAGATAGGGTGTAATGCGGGGGACTGGATAGAACTAGCTCAAGATAGGGATAGGATGTAATGAGGTGGACTGGATAGAACTAGCTCAAGATAGGGATAGGGTGTAATGAGGTGGACTGGATAGAACTAGCTCAAGATAGAGATAGGGTGTAATGAGGTGGACTGGATAGAACTAGCTCAAGATAGGGATAGGATGTAATGAGGTGGACTGGATAGAACTAGCTCAAGATAGGGATAGGGTGTAATAAGATGGACTGGATAGAACTAGCTCAAGATAGAGATAGGGTGTAATGCGGGGGACTGGATAGAACTAGCTCAAGATAGGTATAGGGTGTAATAAGATGGACTGGATAGAACTAGCTCAAGATAGGGATAGGGCGTAATGAGGGGGACTGGGTAGAACTATCTCAAGATAGGGATAGGATGTAATGAGATGGCCTGGATCGAACTAGCTCAAGATAGGGATAGGGTGTAATGAGGTAGATAGGATATAACTAGCTCAAGATCGGGATAGGGTGTAATGAGGGGGACTGGGTAGAACTATCTCAAGATAGGGATAGGGTGTAATGAGGGGGACTGGATAGAACTAGCTCAATATAGGGATAGGGTGTAATGAGGTGGGACTGGGTAGAACTAGCTCAAGATAGGGATAGGGTGTAATGAGGGGGACTGGATAGAACTAGCTCAAGATAGGGATAGGGTGTAGTGAGGGGGACTGGATAGAACTATCTCAAGATAGGGATAGGGTGTAATGAGGGGGACTGGGTAGAACTAGCTCAAGATAGAGATAGGGTGTAATGAGGGGGACTGGATAGAACTAGCTCAAGATAGGGATAGGGTGTAATGAGTAGGACTGAATATACCTCGCTAAAGATAAATATAAGTGGTGCACTTTTGCAAGTGTGGCAATCAACTTTCAAGTTCCTAGTACCACACAGTAGGTGATTACATAAATAGTTGTTTAAACATATTAGGGAAAATTGCGCCCAGGAAAACTGTCCCTTCCTAGAAAAAAGGGGAAAATTGCGTCCTCCTATTAATCATTACACCTTTAGGTGGGTAAAATGCACCCCAAACACTGTTTTACACACTTACGAGTACAAAACAAGTACGCCCGAGTACCTAACAAAGTGTTTGAAGAGTCTATCCTGGATTTAAAAAAAATTGATTAAGAGGTCATCAATAATTATTTTGGTAGCTTCAATATATACGTTCACATCATATACTTACAGCTACACACTAATCTTTATTTCATTGATGAACCTAACCTAAACAAACCTAACCTAACCTAAAATAAACAACAGCAAAGATACAGGTGTGATTATTCGACGTACTTTGAATTTCTCAAGACCTCATGAAGTGCAATGAGTCGATTTGAAATACCCCCCCCCCCCTCCTAAACAAAAGGATGCTATGAACTGATCTACGCCGATGCAAATGGTAAGGTCATGAGGAAATTTAGAAAAGTGCGCCCACATGACCTTGTTAAAATTATTCAGGTGAGACAGACAAGGTCGTGTGGGTTCACTTTCCCCACTAATTAGTGTGATGATTCATACGAGGGAGCAGTTTTCTCTTTTTTCTGGGAAGGCGCAATTTCCCCGACACCATTTAAACAATGATTTTTTGAATATCTGTCTTAAGCATAATGGATTTTGTATAGAAACTTTTATAATAATTTTAAAAGATATGTTCAAATTATATTTATGCATCTTTTGATATATTTAATAAAATACTAAATTACCCAAATCAAAAAAACTAAACTAAACCAATCGTAAAATAAAGTGTTTTGTTACAGACATGGTCAGAATACCAAATACAAATTGCAGTCCGTTCCTGGTCACCTGCTTTATTCGAAACAACCGAGTACCTAGTTCGCGCACTTCCAGGGTAATGTTAGCAAGTTGTGTGGGAACACACATTAAACAATGCCCTGTAGTTATAACGGGACCCCTCGTGTGGAAGTTCGCCAGACTTTAATGAAATAACTGGTTTAAACGCTTGTAAAGTAAACATGCCCGGACTTCAAAACATACCTCGTAGCCGTGTCTGTACCAGAGGATCGTAAAGTTTCTTGTTCAAAGGCAACTTATGACTAATCACAGTTGGCAGGTCATACGCCAGACACTCATAGTTTTTTGGTTTAAGTAAATCTATTTTAAAGGAAGAAAGCAACGCTATACGATCAATTATATGGAAGGCAAAGTTTAGGGGATTAGTTACTTTGATTGCAGAAATTATCCGTCGTTGAGTCATGTCCTAATATTATTATTATTATTATTATTAGCACCGCGTCTTACTACCCGTTCGGGTTATACGCACTTACGCTAATGTGTAATGGTAGGGTGATTGAGTGATGAAATGGAGGACCTACAGTTTAACGTGGAATCCGAACCACGGTGGAGGCCTGGCATTCCCCACATTCACAAGATGTCTTGTCAGAGGTGAAGGAAGGGTTTGGTAATCAGATAGATCTGTGCAGGGACCGAGGATTGAACCCCGGCCGCCAGCACAGAAGTCTGACACCTTACCCCTAGACCACCAGGTCACCCATGTCCTAATAAATTGATAACTTTCATCTGAAGACGGGAATCGGACCCGGGGTCTTTGGCTTAGCGCACCAATAGTATCAGTGATCCCTCATAATTATATGGCTGACGTTTTTCACGCGTTTAACATAGACTCTCTCACCCGCTTCGGTGGTCACATGGTCTAAGGTGCTAATCTCACAGTAGACAGGACTACCGACGATGGGAAGGTTAAAGTTAGAAATTCAGTCGGGTGTACTGATGGTTTTTTTTCCCTGAATGGTTTTAAACTCTCTCTCTCTCTTTATTTTTATCTTTCTACGCAACTGCGGGTACGATTCCTATAAATATAACATTCTGATCCCTAAAACCATAAGCGTATAACACGAGCGGGTAGTAAGACACTGAGCACGGGATTATCTCTGGATAGCTTATTGGTAGAGTATTATGCATTAAGTCAAAGGTGCTGAGTTCGATTCTCATGTTCATGTGTCATTTTTCAATTAATTCCGATACATTTATTGTCTATTATTTTTAATTTCTGTTACATACAAAAATATTGTTATTATCGTGTCTATTGCTCCTATGTTCTGATATAAAAAGTAATTGTGATCATGAACATTTTTAAACTAGATACTATTAGGAAAATTAAGGTTTTTATGCTCCTACACTAGAAAAAAATGAACTTATAATTCTATATATCTTACCGTTTTATGTCTGCCTGTACCTGGATAAACAACCTATGTTGTTTTATGAGTTTAATTACAACCTGATATTTTGATGAAATATGGTCATACCTCAATCTCAAACAAAATTTCTAATTCTAGCCCTGGAATTATGTATAGTTTACTTCACACTGATCTTTGAAAATTCAATTTATTTTTTTCAAAAGTTTCTTAAACGCTTCTGTTCAAAATTGATATCTAAGAATTATTTTTTGAAAACTAGCAAACCCGCATGACGTTGCCCGTGACTCACTGTGGTATAAGATTTATATAAGCATATCACCCTCCTCCCCAATTGTGCCTGTGTCTCTGAAATGTAATTCTAAACCAGATAAAAAAATATTATTTTCTTTCAAAATTTGTTAAAAATTGTATAATTAAAGTCGGTGACCTGGCGGTCTAGGGGTAAGGTGTCAGACTTCTATGCTAGCAGCCGGGGTTCAATCCTCGGTCCCGGCACATATTTATCTGATTACCAAACCCTTCCTTCACCTCTGACAAGACATCTTGTGAATGTGAGGAATGCCAGGCCTCCACCGTGGTTCGGATTCCACGTTAGACTGTAGGTCCTTCATTTCATCTCACAATCACCCTACCATTACACATTAGCGTAAGTGCGTATAACCCGAACGGGTAGTAAGACGTGGTGCTAATAATAATAATAATAATAATATAATTAAAAGATAGTTAAAAATTTAAAAATCCGGCTTTGAGGTTAATCCGGACCCCCTTCCATCCACCTGTGATAAAATGGTAAGATATCTGCGTGCCGTAAATTTGGCTGGGCATCTCACACAAACAATTCCTTTTATCATTATTATATAAATATGTTAAATAACAGCTTCCGAACCATTTCACCAAGTTCGGCTGTTTAGTTTTGAGAATATTCTGTAAACTACAAAAGAAACAAAAAAACTACCACATTTGTTACGTTACGGGAGAAGCTTGAAGGATGCAGATGTTCCACGGGACATTATTTGGCACCCCCTTTTCTAGATACTTGAACCAAACAAAGGAATGGAGCATTTAAAGGGATTTCTAAACTATGAAAACAAACAGGATATTTATAAAAAAAAAGAACATTTCTGAGAGAAGAATAAACCATTGTTAGAGTTGATTGGTCTTTGAATAAATAATAAATAATTTTCTTATCATTAAATTGATGAATACTTTATGGGCGTATGAATAATTCACAAACAATTATTTCCCTAGGACAACTAATCAACATAGTACAGTTTCGGTACGTAAGGCCACGGCTATTTTGGCTTTTAAATTCCAATCAATAACTCAACTTATTTTAGATTAAAATAAAATATAGATTTAATTTCCTATAGCTCAAAATACCTTGTGCATTCTAATTTCCGTTAATTGTAATCCATTGTTACAAACGAAACCCTATAGTGTTTAAAAGCTTATTTGAAATGTATCGACCATAACTTACACTTTAATTATAATAATTATCATCGTTTAAACTTAGTAGCTATAAAAACAATGGGAATAGAATTTTTTATTTTCCATGTGTCATAAAAAAACTAATTAAATATTTTCAGCAGTTTTTTAATATTCCATCAGACATTTATAAGGATTTAGTTTACAAAAGACACACACCTTTAAACCAGAAAGCTAACACTCTTACCTTGAGCGTGTCAATTATGGCGTAGCTTTTAATATATCATAGTGTAATCTGTCAAGGAATGATTACTACCTTCAGATTAAATGGAGCGTACATAAAAAGATACTCGCCCTAAAAAAAATGTGCTATGAGAATAGGCCTTTTGGTTTAGATAATGAGAGATCCCGTAGTGGTGGCCACATGGGGCAAGGGAGTCAGACTCTTCATAGAATGACGGGGAGCTCGATGTTATAATTTTGTAAACGTTCATAAAGGGGTTGTTTTTAAGGTTTGATTTATGATTGTAGTTTATCCAGCTTGTATCCTCACAAATGCGGGTGCACTTCCTCTAGATTATCTTCTTTGAACTTATTCTAAGCTACTAGGAGTAATAACAATAATAACAATAATAAAGCTGTTTAATAAGTTTGGTCTAGAAATAGATATAAAAAACATTACAAATCTAATTTTTAATGGCATATTTTGTTTTACTATTAATTTAAAAATCTACACTAACAATTTTATATCCCTTAAAATTTAAAGTTAACCATCATAACGAATTTATTAGAGTAACTAAAATAGATTTGTTTTAAATTTTTTCATGGTGTAGTTTTAAATTTACCAGAAATGTCATTATTCGTTAAAGGGCATACATTTAGGTAGTTCCGATCTTTATGGTACTAATATGTTCAACTCTATGCAATTTAAAATTGATGTAATATCATAAAATACCGAACAAAAACCAAGAGGGCTGGCAAATCGAGATGAAAATTTGAGGTCGATATCAATCAGAGTCATTGGAAAGAGCATTATCAGTGGTCGCACGGTTTAAGGCACGCTACTCTCGCAGTAGACTAGCCTGGTGATAGTGGGGTGATTGAGGTTCGAATATATCTCCGGTGTACTGTGGGTAGTTTTTTCAAAATGGGTTTCCACTCTCGCTCCACGCAAATGTGAGCGCAATTCATATATATATATAGCCTTCCTAATCTCTAAAACTGTTAGCAGAATTACTACACAAGTGTATAAACCGAACGGGTAGTAAGACTCTGTGATGGAAAGACAGTCTTTCTCACTCGTTCACTCAGAAATTTAGAAAAATAGGGCACAGGGGGAAAAGGAGGAAAGGCCAGTTTTCTCTCAAACTGCTGCCATCTGTTAGACAATCATGAGACCTTTCTAACACACTTTAGTCTATGCTCAAAAGAGGTCTCTGTCGTATTTGATTAAATTTTTTAAAAGTATTTTCTGGGGTTCTTGTGGGGTTTGGACATAAAGGTAATCGCCCTGGAAAATGTGTGTGACATAAATTTCTCACTTTTCCCCCTTTATCCTTCATATTTATCAAAAATTAGTAAAATATATTAAAATAAATAGTAAACATTGGTGCAGAAATATATTTTTAAAAATAGAACCACATTCCACCAATTAGAATAAATGAAATGAAATAATCTGTTACAGAAACATCGAGAAAAGAGGAACATCTTTCCAACAAAGAACATAGCAATCAAATTTACATTTCTCAGACTATAATTAAAAATATACTTAAATTTGTTTTGGACCGGAAAAAAATTGTTTTTACTAAATCATATTTGAAATTATTATTATAATTATTAGCAACGCGTCTTACTACCCGTTAGGGTTATACGCACTTACGCTAATGTGTAATGGTAGGGTGATTGTGAGATGAAATGGAGGACCTACAGTTTAACGTGGAATCCGAACCACGGTGGAGGCCTGGCATTCCCCACATTCACAAGATGTCTTGTCAGAGGTGAAGGAAGGGTTTGGTAATCAGATAAATCTGTGCCGGGACCGAGGATTGAACCCCAGCCTCCAGCATAGAAGTCTGACACCTTACCCCTAGACCGCCAGGTCACCCCTTATTTGAAATTAAAGTTTTTATTTTTAATATTAATACAGCTCTACATTTATAAGTTATTTTGTATCTAAATCGTTAAGGAGATATGATCATATAAAGCAACCCCAAATACATTTTCAGGGGGAAATGTGTTACCATTTTGTTTTTAATATTAAACAGTGCCTGGATACAAAATTTAATCAAAATAGTTTGAATGAATTTCGATAAAATCTATTTTTTTTTTTCTATTTTTACGCATAATTAAAATACTCTCCATTTTATTGTTGGAAATATAATTATGAAAACTACTCTGAAGAACCCGATAAAAACCCTACACACAAAGTTCAAGCCCAATTGGTAAAATTGTTTCAGCATTAGGTCAAGAAACATACTGACACAACGACATCGCGAAAATCTCTTCTTCAGTTTTAGTGGCTCATGAAATTTTGATATTTATCAAACTCTCAAGACAGAGCTTTTATTTTTTTGGACGACCACTATACTTCTCTCTCCGAGGGGTTAAATAAAGTAAAAGTTGATAATGTTATTTTAAAATAAAATGTAGCTTATGTTCTCTACTTAAGTTTATTTACCAGATCGTAAGAAATTATATACATAATAGAAATACAACACATACATAAAACACACACTTACAAAATATCTAAAAGAAAGTATCTCGCTATATATTTTCAAAAATACATTACTAATACACCTTTCCTCGGTATAAAGTTAGATTCTCTTGATTAAGTAAAAGCCAGTCTTTTATTTACAACAGCCAGTCAGCTTTACACAGACCCACAGGATGTAAAAAAAAATACATAAAAGGTCCCGGATATTTAAACACCTCACAGAAAAAGACCAGATATAAATAAAAAAAAGTCTGTTCTTATAATTCATAGCGTGAAAACCCCATTAGGGACATAAAAATGGAAAAAGCTCAGATAAAATAAAGTTGAGTGGCATAAAAAAAGGGGGAGGGGGGAGTGCGTTAGGGGAAAGGGAAGGAGTTAAAATAATTTTTACCCTTACAATAAGCAGCCACGTCATTCTACCTTCATTACAAATAATATCTTATTTGAACGAGTTCATTAAGTTATTCTGGGGTTGTTATTGGGGAGAATGGTTATATTAGACGTTAGAAAATATGAAAAATAATTCAGAGGGAAGGGTAAAGATCTGTTAAAAAAATGGCTACTCTTTTCCTTCTTTGGATTTATATTTCACTACCACGTAGTTTGATTAAATAACACAAATAAAGGCATTAAACTTAGCTTGTGTGCTTTCAGATGCACAGTAAATTGGTTTTCAGAATAGGATTAAAAACCGAATGGAATAATGGGGTCTAGTGAACATAATCATTTGGAACGCAAATACAATAGCTCTATTTTTAGGGTAAAGTAGGCTAATCTAAAAACCTTTTTTATAAACTTTAAAACAAACATAAAACTTTTCTCAAAAGTCATTTTAAAATATATTTATAATACACAAGAACATTAAATATACTTGATTAACATTAATTAAATGAGTGAAGAAATATATAAAACATATTATAAGTGCGTTTATAACAAAATAAAAAAGTGATGTTTATATTTATTTTCAAAAATTTTAAGGTTATTATCACTCTTTATAAAAAGTATTATATGATTAATCCTAGAATTTGGTTATTCATTAGAAATTTGAATGTCATTACACTCTAATAAAATTACCTTTTTCGAATTCCTTTTGGTATGAATATGAATATTCATAAGAGGGTTTGGGATTGTTATCTATTTTAAGTTCACTAAATGTTTTAATGATATCCCTGGATCTAATCTTTTATAAAATAAATGGCAACTAATTATGAAAAATTGCTTTAAATATAAAGATGGAAAACTTTGTTTTAGATTCATAATAAATATGTTGTCAAATTTTCATTGGAAACAATAATGAGTACACTATCCAGCATACACTCCTGTATCATGACTGTGAGACACACTATGCAGCAGCCATCTCTGTATCATATCTGTGAGACACAACATCTATAAACCATCTCTGTATGATGACTGTGAGATACAACATCCAGCATACACCCCTTTATCATGACTGTGAGACACATCAACTAGCATATATCTCTGTATCATGACTGTGAGACACAACATTCAGCATATATCTCTGTATCATGACTGTGAGACACAACAACCAGCATATATCTCTGTATCATGACTGTGAGACACAACATCCAGAGCCATCTCTGTATTATGACTGTGAGACACATCATCAATCATACACCCCTTTATCATGACTGTGAGACACATCAACTAGCATATATCTCTGTATCATGACTGTGAGACACATCAACCAGCATATATCTCTGTATCATGAATGTGGGACACAACATCTAGCAACCATCCCTGTATCATGACTGTGAGACATCACCCAGCATACAGCTCTGTATCATGACTCTGAGACACATCAACCAGCATATATCTCTGTATCATGACTGTGGGACACAACATCCAGCAGCCATCTCTGTATCATGACTGTGAGACACATCAACCAGCATACAGCTCTGTATCATAACTGTGAGACACATAAACCAGCATATATCTCTGTATCATGACTGTGGGACACAACATCCAGCATATATCTCTGTATCATGACTCTGAGACACATCAACCAGCATATATCTCTGTATCATGAATGTGGGACACAACATCTAGCAACCATCCCTGTATCATGACTGTGAGACATCACCCAGCATACAGCTCTGTATCATGACT
>CABFVX010001327.1:68551-87146 GCA_902151425.1 Timema shepardi | reverse complement strand
CCCCCCCCAACCTCACAATTCTTCCTGGAACAAACTTTCCGTAACGAGAATGTTTTATCGAATTCGAATCGTGAATGAAAAAAAAAACTTTTGTGTTTTGTTCGTTTTTCACCTGACTTGAGCGGGATATTTCTTAAATATACCAGTTTTATACTCTAATTTAATTTAATGAAAAAATCCTTCTCAAATAAAACAATAATTATACGAGATGTTTATAGTTTATCTACTAATAAATAATTTTAGGAGTTATCTTAAAACGATTTGTGGTATTTAATATTTAATCAGAACTCAATTCTTTTTAATAATTAAGTAAATTACCACAGTTCATTTAATACTTCAGTAAAACAGACATATTCTGAAAAGACATATCTATTAGGGCTATTACATGGTGGTGAGAGGTGACCTGGTGTTCTAGGAGTAAGGTGTCAGACTTCTGTGCTGGCGGCCGGGGTTCAATCCTCGGTCCCGGCACAGATTTAAGCTGTAGGTCCTCCATTTCATCTCGCAATCACCCTACCATTACACATTAGCGTAAGCGCGTACAACCCGAACGGGTAGTAAGACGCGATGCTAATAATAATAATAATAATAATAATAATAATAAATAATAATAATATTACAGGGTGAATCATTTATGGACATCCTGTATATTTCATTGCACTGCGTCTTACAACCCGCCTGATCTGGTCACAAATATTATGCACTAAATGGGGTAGGGGTGAGGAGGGTATAGATTAGAGGGTGAGTAAGAGCATTTGCTTGGAAGTAGAATGATATAAAATTTAGTAAAATACTACGCTTAATACATTAAGCTAAGACTCGAACACAATACTCTCTGTCACTGGTAAATCAGACAAGTCGAACGTGACGATTTAGTCCACGCGCCCATCAATACAATATTATATCGTATTTCAAGCTTTGGACAGATTCTGTTTATTAGATTATTTTGTTGGAATATGTTCCAATGTGATCAAGTCCGGGGGATATTTTGATAACAAAGGCTGTTATTATAGACGTGCGTGCTGGCCGGCCTGGTTGTGTTGAGGAACACTGGAGTGTCTGAAACAGGTCCTTTGCCTTTTAATTTAATAGTCTGAAATAATATGTTTACTCTCCCATTTCAAGGGAAAGTATTGTGGTCGTGGAAAAAAAAATCGATCCTGAGATAATAACAAACTTTTACTTTTCATGTGAGCACAAGCCGCCCCCCCCTCTCCCCTCCCAAAATATAATATAATATTTAGCACAACGTCTTACTACCCGTTCGGGTTATACGCTTTAAGTACTAATTACTCTAATGAATTAGGAATTGGGAAGGTTGTATTATAGGAAGTGAACTCGCATTTGCGTGGAGGGAGAGTGGAAAACCATTTAGGAAAAACCACCCCCAGTTCACCCGACCGAGATTCGAACCTCGATCTCCTCGTCCTCAGCAGTCGGGCTCAACACGACAAGCGCGTTAGCCAACTACGCCACCGAGGTGGGTCAAAAAAAAAAGTTGATTTTATATTTCTGTGTGTCCCCATGTTTGACCATTTCTCTCTCCCTGGCCATGGATCCAAAACCGTGTGATGGATTTTGTTCAAACTCAATATTTATACCCGAGTATTAAAAGGCTTACCACAAAACCTGTTTTTTTTACCTTAGTCCTTCAATTAAGGGTAGTTTATTGATGAGCAATTTATTTTTATTCACAATTTTTCGAAAATGGCTATAGTGATTTTGTTTAAAATGCATATCTAAGATTTGTTTTACAGGAAAAATAGCAATATATATAATTGGTTTTTGGGCAAAAATTCGTTGAAGAGTAGCTTACTGATTTTTTTCAAAGACTTGAAATATTATACAAATGGATATAGCAATTGGATTTCAAATGAGTGTCTCAGTAGTATTTGATACAGCAATATTAACACTGTTTATTTTTATCTTTAAAATAACGATTGTACTAATCAAACACAAAATCGAGTTATATAGAATTCCGTAATGTTGTAGAAATGAATGTACTGTAGATTAAGTCAGCGATATTTAGGAGGAGGTAGAAACAAATAAATAAATACAATGAAAAATATCATCTTGATTCGCTCTGGATATTGTACTGTACATTGTAACGTTTAAAAGAGCTAGCCTGATATATTCATGATTGTACGCCACCATTAGGGCGACATTTGATATAACTATTGAATTGGGTCCAAGTTTGCTGTTCTGTATTATAATAATTAAAAAGGGAAGATGTCTTATTTTATAAATTAAAAGTTCTCGTGTTTTATAGTTATTTTTATTTTTAGTAGATAACTAGTTTTTTTTTGCTAGATATTTCACACGTTGTAGATTTTATTAAAAGACCTACTATTACTTTATATGTATGATAATTCCACAAAAGTGTGTTTTCTTTTTAAATAGGGACGTAGAAGGATGTCGCCATACCTTGCAACTTAACAGCTTAACAAAAATAAATCTTACTACTCACTCTCATTTATAATAGCATAATTTTGAATAAAGATGTGAATAATAAATTATTGAGATGTAAAATTCCATATCATTACAACATTGGTCAAAAATTGGCTTCTCCAGTTTTAAATTATAGCATCGCGTCTTGCTACCATTTCAGAATATACCCTTTTGTTCAAATTACACCACTTTGCTGGGCATGGGGAAGGTTAGATTCAGATAAGTGTAACAGCATTTGCGTGAAGGAGGAGTGGAAGACCATTAAGGAATAACCACCTTAACCAGGATAAAAAAACTATCTCCACGTGATTGGCAGTCAAGTATATAGCGAGAGTGATGCCTTAGACCAGGGGTCATCATCCTTTTAAGCACGAAGAGCTATTTTCCAAAATATGTTGTACTCTGGGGGTGCCAAGAAAAAGTTGATTTTTGTATTTGAGTTTTCACCTTTTATCTATGGGTTTAATAGTGATAAGTTGAGAATATACATATTTTAAATGTAATAAACAAAGCATAAAATATAATAGTATCACTCTTCATATTTAAACATTTGAGCCTCAAATGTTGGGCTTGTTGTTAAAAACTTATTTATGAAGATATTAATGGTATAATAAATCAAGGAATAATGAGAACTAAACAACAAATAAGTTTAATTTAAAATAATACTTGAAAATCATCATATTATTTATCAAACAAAACTATTTAACAAAAATACAAAATACAAGGCAGGCCACTAAAATCGCCCAGAATCTGTCAATAGGATGCCATGGGAACCACAGGAACCGCGTTGCTGACCCCTGTTTTAGACCATGTGGCCACTAAAGTGGGTGGCCTCGTCAATTAGTTATTATTAAGTGATTGAGGGATTTAAGTCCTTTTTACCTGCAGGCGAGCGTCGTCTTATTTTCTAGGACAATTAGATGAAGAAATCGTCATCTGTTTCGGTCGACTCTGGTTAGTTAATTACCTATCTAATAATTAATTGGTAACGTTTTAGTAGTTTTTAATAAGGTAAGATGTTGATAACAATCATCTAGTTTTATTTTATATTCCTATTATTATGTTGTATAAATAATATTCTTTATTCTTTAAATGTTTACTCTTAAATATCTCTCCTTTCCCAAAGCCATATTTACAGACTTTTTACCCGGAAATTTAGAAACAAGCATTCACCGAAAAACTAGAGCAGAACTGAATCGTGGTCACGTGACAAGATCCATACCAATCACAATAAATCCATGTGAACTGCGAAGGTTGTTCTGCGTTAGTAGATACATTTTTAGCTTAGTCTACGCTTCTCCATAAAATACTCTTGGAAGTACCAGCCGACTCAATCAGTGCGCGTGCGTCTACAAAACTAGATATAAGCTGACAGCTACATCTTATGTTGTGAAATTAATTTTATAACTTGTTTAATACAAAGTTTGTTTGTCAATTTCGTTTTCAGTTGATTGTTTCACTAACACAGATTACTAAACACAATGATTTAAAAAAAAATCATCGTGGTAATAATTTAAAATATCTGTTCATCCATTAGATAATTTATTATCTTGATAGAAAATAAGATATGTTTTAAGTTTACATATTAATTGCTGCACCTTTCAAACAGATTCTGCTTTAAATTTTCGTCGGACGTGTGAAACAAGTTTTACTCTGTAGAAGGAATGAAAGGGGAATGGGGAGGGGGGGTTCTGTATTGATTGATTAGGTGTTGAGTAATAATGAATGGTGCGTTTGGGCTACAGTACAACAATATGTTGCTCAGTTTGCGGAATTATTAACCAGTACTAATGTACTGCTGTCCAGGGAACGCCCGAACGTACTAATCGTACATCCTTTCCATGGAGGCTCTTTTCAAGTCCCGATGAGATATGATAATAAATATGACGGGGGGAGGAGGAGGGGGCCGTGGATCCGATGAAGATCTTAACATACATAAAGCATAACTAACCAAATCTTGGTGATCATGAGAAGTATTCTTCTTTAGAGAAAAATCTCCCGGTACCAGACAGGAGTCGAGTCCGTGACCTCTAGGTTGGCAGACAGGGCCTTTGACCACTATACCGCGATACCGGTTAAACGGGAGCGTGGTCAGATCGTAACGGTTTTTACGAGTTTTCCCAGTAGGCCTACCTGACGAGATGATGAGTATGGGTTACCTTACGAATATATTGTTCTTCTTCACACGTATAATTATTCATAAAGTTAAACAAAAGACGGGTGATAATATATGAATATTTAGTGATCCTAGGTTACCATACGTTTATATAGAGAGTTCACACATGTTGTTAAACGCCTACTCTTAGACCGAACACTTTTCTGACTCCGGACAAAAACCCGCGGGAAAACACAGTTGGGCAAATGTACCACTCTAACAAAAATAAATTATTAAAAAAAAGGTTGCTAAACAAAAAATATTTTACCAACAAAATATAATACAGTTAACATAAAATAACTCAAGCATACATAATTAAATAAGAAACACTTATTATGAATACCCCGATAAACTGTGTTGCTTCGCCCACATGAACAATATGGCATTTATAAAACTATAGATTTAAAACTCTTAATTTACTATTTTTACATCCATCGTAATTATTGTTATTATTTCGAAAATGTTTAATACTTGAGAATATGATTCACTTCCAAGATGATGATGTTGTTTTTCTTTTAATGACGTGTGGTTTATTTTAGTTGTTTTTTTAGAGCCTCTCTTGAACGCCATCGGCAAGCTTTTTTTTTTTACTTCTTCTTCTTAAAAACATCTCCCCCACCCCTCTCAAACCCTTTACATTTTCCTTAACCTGTCAAGAAAAGTTCGGAGACACTCCCTGCCAAGTTTAATCTTTTAAACCTATCACATGCACGCGATTTTTGTGTTACCTTTCATCATTTCACAAAGTTTTACTTTTGAAAACTCATCTCTTCGGTACTTCAATTTATTTGGCCGGAATGTGAGGCATGTGCGCTTTGTGTACAGGCCTACTTTGTTAAAAGTAGCGTAAAAAGAAAGGTTTTGAAGTTTTATCCATATTTTAGTAGGCTAATATACCTTCAATAACTTAACGGGGTGACCTGGCGGTCTAGGGGTAAGGTGTCTGACTTCTGTGCTGGGGGTCTGTGGTTCAATCCTCGGTCCCGGTACAGATTTATCTGATTGTCTAAACCTTCCTTCACCTCTGACAAGACGTGTAATAATAACAACTTGTGAATGTGTGGAATGCCAGGCCTCCACCGTGGTTCAGATCTCACGTTAAACTGTAGGTCCTCCATTTCATCTCACATTCACCCTACCATCACACATTAGCGAAAGTGCGTGTAACCTGAACGGGTAGTAAGACGCGGTGATAATAATAATAATATTGTAGACTAAAGTAAATAATGTGATTTAGATAATTAATAATGTTAAAATACTACTAAAGTTATAGCCCAAGTCACATTATAGCAAACAGTCCTTGAATTTGTCTAAAGCGGTGGACTACTTCCACCTCGTCTTGGACATGAGCTACTTAAGTGCTACCTTGATGAACCTTGCCATCAACAAAAAACATCTTTACACCCTAATCTTAGATAAACTTGTCCCCTTGTCCTATTTTTGCACCTGCTTTTAGCTTAAAAAATGTGTCATGTTTACCGATGTTTTGATAAATGTAATTTACTGGTATGTAACTGTACACAAGTAAAGCTGACGTTCAAAACATATGTGTAAACTTATTGTGGACTGTTCTGAATAGATTTCATTATTAAGAGGGAACTGTGTCCATTATATAACACACCTCATTTTACCTCATGTCTCAATGTTACTAGACACTGACACTATTTATATATTATATTAGCACCGCGTCTTACTGCCCGTTCGGGTTATACGCATTTACACTAATGTGTAATGGTAGGGTGATTGTGAGATGAAATGAAGGACCTACAGTTTAACGTGGAATCCGAACCACGGTGGAGGCCTGGCATTCCCCACACTCACAAGATGTCTTGTCAGAGGTGAAGGAAGGGTTTGGTAATCAGATAAATCTGTGCTGGGACCGAGGATTGAACCCCGGCTCCCAGCACAGAAGTCTGACACCTTACCCCTATACCGCCAGGTCACCGCTATTTATATAGATCTTTCACTCATTCTATAACATTATTTTAATTCAATTTTTTATTTTTATTTTTTGCAAAGAGGTGTCGTGTAAATATATTTACATATGTAAGTTTCTTGGTTGGCTAGATGTTCTATCAAGACAACATATTAATGTGGCATTGTGTAGAATTTTAGAATTATATATATATATATATGTGTGTGTGTGTGTGTTTTTGTATGAGTTTGAACATTCTCTTTCCCAGGAAAATGAGGTTCATTAAAACAAATCATGATGAAGAATTAATTACTCATCAAAGAATTAAATAAACAAGACAAATAATCTTGTATGCACTACGTCATTATATTTTAAAACTATTTTTTTTTTCATTTAATCTCTGTGTAGAGTCAAAAAAATTTGGTGACGTTGAAATAATTGATGTTTGAAATTTAACGAGATTGTTTTCATTAACCTACTATATTTAATTTGCTATTATTTAATATATTTAATATTATTTATCTGAGAGAGGATTAAGGAGGTACACAATCTACTGTGCATAGAACCATTAGGATAGGATGGAATTTACATCAACAAATGCAAACGGGATCAGAATTTACCAAAATTACCTCTTGACCTTGGAATAGAGTAGCCCACTTAAATAAAATAATGTTCATCTAAACAGAAACTTTTTGTAGAATTTATTGTTAAAAATTTAATTTTAAAAATTTCATGCAATTACTGTAATAAAATAACATTCGTTTTTAAGGAGTTAAAAGGAACTCTATACATTTTTTATTTTATTTTTTAAATATTTTATTTATCCATGTTACAACCACTACTATAAAATTATTTAAATCATTCCATTCGGTTCATCAAATTAATGTTTAAAAAAATATATCTAAGCAATTTTACTATTCTACTTTAAATTATAATCCAACCAAATCCTTTGTTTTAAAATCTTTCTTTACATATAAAATTGCAAAAGAAATGGATAAAAATACAAGGTGGGGCCAAAACTATTATATGACAAGTAACTTGAAAATTAACACGTTAATTGAAAAGTAAATATTCACTTGCTAAATAAAAGCAAACTAAATACTTCATTTTTTCACTTTGAGAAGATAATATCACTCGGACAACGTGCTGATGTTTGTCTGACATACTTTGGAACTCATCTATCATTTTCCTCAACATAGATCGTAAAATTATTTCCACCCTACATATGTTTAGTCAGTTATTGTATTATCACTTTATTTTGTTAAATCTATTAAATCAAATCATTTCATAAATATTATAGTTTTTATTGATAATTTTATTGCCTTGTGTGGAGTAAGAAATTACAATAAAACATGCTGAAAAACAAATATTTACTTTAATATTTCTCATACAACAAAAATATAATCTTTCTTTACCAAAACAAAATGATTTTTAAAACAGATTTTGAAATGTAAAGATAAAAGATTATTTTGTTTGGCACAGCTGTTCCTTCCTGAACTTAAGGTGGAAAGGAACATGAATTAAGGTATCCGTGTTAATAGCTTTATAAAAAGAACCTTTTTGGAAAAATAAATAAATAAGAGTTCTAGGATATCGAGGAATTTGACTGAGTCTTCTTATCTTCATTAAAAAAAAGTTTATGTTCCAAATCCCACAATAATATTGGTAAATACTCAAAAAATGTTGAGATTACCAAGCGTAGAGAAATTATATTTCACTTCTCTACTGAAGCTATAGTTGATACATCGTGGACTAGTGGAAAAGTATCCAATGTGCACTCTCTGAACAACTTGATTATATCGGAACATGATTTATAAACTACCTTAAATCCGGAACAAATCATTCAGCCCCCCACTTCCCCCTCCCGAGTCGTTAATTCATCACTCTGAAAGTGAAAGATCCACGTTTCACCAATGATAATATTTTCTTCCACACCAGGAAACGAACCTGGGATCATTATCTTTATAGGAAGACATGTTATAGAAGGAACTAAGGTGTTGGACTGTTTGTTATTTAAAAAAAAATCCAAAAATTAAAGATTAAACTCGCGATTTATTCAATTTTACTATAAATAATGTTATTATTATTATCATTAGCACCGCGTTTTACTACCCGTTCGGGTTATACGCACTTACGCTAAAGTATAATGGTAGGGTGATTGTGAGATGAAATGGAGGACCTACAGCTTAACGTGGAATCCGAACCACGGTGGAGGCCTGGCATTCCCTGAAGGGTTTGGTAATCAGATAAATCTGTGCCGGGACCGAGGATTGAACCCCGGACCGCCAGCACAGAAGTCTGACACCTTACCCCTGGACCGCCAGGTCACCTACTAAATAAAGTTATGAGATAGGGATGTCAAAGGTGTAAATGAAAGTCAGATACCAGATAAGAACTAGAATATTCTGGGTACACCCAGTCGGGAATCGAGCCCCGATCACTCAATGACAATTAAATTGAAACTAGAACAGCATTGACGCTTAACCCACCTGCCCACCTATGCGAGTCATAAATAAAAACTGTGTCCACCGTCATTCAAATTAAACGCCTGGGTCAATTGGTACAACTAGGAGGTGACGCTTTGTGCAATTTGGTATGAAAGTGGAAATCAAGGGTAGATACGAACACGTTTATTCCCTCTATCCCAACTGTGACAAGTTCTGATTCGCAATTAAACGTCCGTGAATACCAAGTGATTGAACACCTTGTAAGTACACCTCTCCCCATCTCCCAAACCCAATAAATGATGAAGGGGGTTACTACAGTCCATGAAATCCTCCAAAACTGAGGGGGAATTGGATTTTTCGCAATCAAGAAACATTTAGAATGAAACAACGAGGTGGGGGAGGGGGGTGAAAAAGGAGGAGCCAGAAAAAAAGGTTTTAGATTAGTTTTAAATGAAAGCGAAATAAATTCCCTAAGCATCGTTCGTTTTATTTCAATGGCGTGAAAAAAAAACTGTTTGATTTTTAAACAGTTTCCCTCGCCTTCTTCAATTCTATGTCGAGTTAATTTCAATAATAGAAAACACTAATACACACGACTGTTTTTGTTATTTTGCGCATGTGTATTTACCGAAATAGCTGTTATCAATTACTCCGAATCGCTACATAAATATTCTCACAATGTCTCCAGTACTAGCTATCATTTAATGTAGCCTACTCGGTTGCTAAAAGCCTCTATGTAAAAAAAAAATAATAGACTTTTATATATTTAAAGTATGAAGTGATTCCTTTTGAAAATTATTCCCGTAGTTCTACTAAACCAACTATCATTGATATTTTCAAATGAAAGCTTTTTACAATTAGAATGAGCCCTAAAATTACAAATGTTTCAAAAATATTGAAAGAGGAATTCGCCATTTAAGAAAAAGAAAACCTTTCCTTAACAATTTCTATAGTTTACATAGGAAATATTAATTTAAATTACGTGCTTGCATACATATGTTTCGTCTCACTTCACATCCATTAAACAATGTTGGCGTCAGCACACTTTCATACACTGTCATATTGGCCTCTTTCGATACTAATTCCTTCTTTGCGATAGTCCACATACATCCAACTTCTTCTCAAGATGCATTCACCTGTCTGTCGATTTCACCATCTCTCTCTCAATTTTTAAAGAACATTATGCCCAGATAAATAAAATAATTCATGTTCTAATATTTTTCCATTTATACTAAGCTTAAAATCATGTATTATTATTATTATTATTATCACCGCGTCTTACTGCCCGTTCAGGTTATACGCGCTTACGCTAATGTGTAACGGTAGGGTGATTGCGAGATGAAATGTAGGACCTACAGTTTAACGTGGGATCCGAACCACGATGGAGGCCTGGCATTCCCCACATTCACAAGCTGTGATTAATACACGTATTGTCAGAGGTGAAGGAAGGGTTTGGCAATCAGATATATCTGTGAGCTCCAGACCCACAGCATAGGTGTTTGACACCTTACCCCTAGACCGCCAGGCCACCTAATCATTTACTGATCCATGCTTATCAAAAACCATCACCGTATTTTTGAAGGTATTTATACGAAGATCCATTCTGCCCGTCATCACATTTAATGATTTAATGCATTCTTTGCGTCACTTTCATTCTCATCATTAAAACGGCATCTTCATGTAACAGAACTCTCACACTTCCCCTCTCCCTCTATGCCGAACTTGACCAATAGCTATATAGGGCCAAGAACACGTCACCTCTCACTACAGTCAACCACGAAATTTAAATATAATACTAAACTAGAACACAAAAAAAATAGTATCTTCACTAGACGGCGGCAAAATTGGAATCAGTTTGGGAGGGTTTTATTCAAGAACAATTACTTTTGTTTGTAGTGTGATTTAAATTATGGTAAAATTGATTCACTGGTTTCAAATATTTTTTTTATCTAAATAATAATACGGAGAACCGTATAACTACGGGTAGCACGTATCTTAGGTAGGTACAGTAAAGCCGATTCACCTTAACAAAAAATTTAATTAAATAAAAAACAAATCACTGATTCAAAGTATATACCTAAATGTAGACTGTCAGAAGTCAGCACCAAAGAAGCCATGGGAATACTGTACATAATGTAGTTAGCACGAGCAGGTCGTCAGATATGGTGACATATCTATTCAATTATTATTTACTATTATTTAGCACCGCGTCTTACTACCCATTAGGGTTATACGCTTTAAGTACTAATTACGCTAATGGATTAGGAACTAGGAAGGTTGAATTAGAGGAAGTGAACACGCATTTGCGTGGAGGGAGTGTGGAAAACCATTTAGGAAAAACCACCCCCAGTTCACTTGACCGAGATTCGAACCTCGATCTCCCCGTCCTCAGCAGTCGAGCTCAACATGACTAGCGCGTTAGCCAACTACGCCACCGAGGCGGGTCACATCTATTTTTTTTTTAAAGTAGAGAGATCACAAAGCTGCCCTTTAGTTTATTTATGGTTGGACCGTAATCTTTTATATATTAACCCGGTTAATCGGGAGTGAGACAAGCTATTATGCCGAAAGGGTTGCCGGTTTTACATGTAGGTCACATCGTATAGTTGGATGCATAGTCTACTAATAATAAGTCTGTTGTTTTCTTGTTTCCTGTAGATAATGGCTAGCGAAGACCGATGTTTATGAGACCAGCATCATTTAATCCGTTAAACAATACCGGACACTTCTGACGGAAAAAATTTGATACATTACATGACAACTCAGTCAACTTATAAAATGTTATTTTTATTGAGTCAATATTTTCGAGAAGCAGGAAGAAAAACAAACATTTTAACAACAGACAAGTTGTTTGGGAGTAAACAATTTCAACCGTTCACAAACAAGTTTATACGTCCGAAATCCCTTTTATTTTGAAATGGAGATGACGAAAGTTTAAAAAGTGTATTCAGCATATGCTTAAATTGGTTTGAGCATTTTGAGAGAATGAGTGTGGATCGAGCGATGAAGAAAATATATGAAGGTAGAGTGTGTGGATCAAAAGGAAGGGGTAGATCATGTAAGACGTAGCTAAATGTTGTAGACGAATGTGTGAAAAAATATGAACATAAAAAGTTTTAAGAATAAAAGAGCAGGCATAACTTTTTTATATGTATGTTGTTGAAGAGAAGGAAGTATGCAAGGACAGGGAAGTGTGGAGAAAGTTGGTGAGGTTGGATTAAGTACGGAGTTGTTTTTTGAGCTGTATGCTCAGTTTCTTGCCTACCTCGTAAGGGAACGGTGGGATTAGGTCGGTATGTATGATTTAAAAGTAAATTACAGTTTATTTTACTGACTATTATAGCTTGAACTCTAACCTAATTTATTTATTGATTAAATATTAGTGCTTCAGCATTTTCTTTTAATGCAAAGGTAAATATTTGATGTATTATTTTATTTATAGATTATATATAGTTTTAAAGAACTGTTCTATTATTTTTCCGTTCTTTAAGCTATTTATTTAAAATAACTATAAATTAATTAGAATAATAATAATATTGTAGCTTGGTTAAGTTTAAAACCAGTCGTCACACCTTAACTTTACCAGGTTAAATAAATATATAATATATTTTCAAACAAAAATTAAACATCCTTTAAATACCTCATAGGGGGATACGCGTACGAAGGCGTCCGTTTTGTCTGATTTTATTGGAATTAGGAGGTCAGTGTTTATATCTTAGGTGGGTTTATTGTGGTATTTATTATATATTCATTCTCATACTCGACCTTCAAACGGATGCTTACATATATTTTATAAATTCTTACTATTGCATTCCTGCCCTATCAGTTTAAATATGTGGCTATACTGGACGGGTAGTAGGATAGACATAAATATAATATTTTTTATTGTATAAGTTTAGTGTTCATTTATTTTAAAAGTAGAACTGGTAGATAAATTCTAACGCGCATCTCTGGTAATCTAGTCTAACATGTCACTCTTGTGTTAGAATTGCCAGTGATGGCGAGATCAGGGTTTGAATTCTGGCTGGATGTACTGAAAGTGTTTTTTTTCCCTTTAAAGTCTCAAACTATCGTTTCGCGCAAATGATTGGTATATTTAATCTAAGAAATTCTAGCTTTTACATTCTTATCCAGTTAGCGTGGTTTATATTTATATATATANCACTAGCTGCTGCCCGCGATGGTAACATTTCAGTTTCCCTACCTAACATAGGTGCATTGTTCCATAGAGCGGTTTGCAGTAATTATCACGACAATTTTTATTTTGTTATACTCTTCATAACTTTAAAACCAATGTACCGGTTTGAATAACCTAAAAAGTAATTGACTCTGACGTAAACAGCCTAAATTATCAATTAATTGATTTGGATAAGGATTTATATCATGATACGGATATAATAACTTTTTTTTTCGCATCCGTGTTTTAGTTGTCTAATTTCAACAAAAAAACGTTTATTGTAACATAACTATAATAATTACATATATTGTCTCGCGGACTTTTTTGTTAACATTAGTGAGAACGTTCAATATGTATAGTATTTTTTTTATGTAGTACCAATAATTTTTGCAGCGCACGTGGTGATAGCATATTTTTAGGCAATTTTTAATACCTTGTGTAAAACTATCGACCTTTTTATAAGGAATAAATTTAATTTTCAAAAAAAATAGCCTATGTTACTTTCTGATAATGTAGCTTTATATTGGTGAAAGGATTTTTAAAATCTGTCCAGTAGTTTTTGAGTTTATCCTTTACAAACAAAAAAACAAATAAACAAAAAATCAAAGCTTTCCTCTTTATAATATTATAAGTGTAGATGTATATGTATATAAACCACTGCGTTTTATTACTAGATCGGGTTGTAGGCCTATGTAATAATTAAGATATTCCATTATGGATTAGAAAGGTTGAGTTTAGATTAAGTGTACTCAACATTTGCGTGGAGGAAGAGTGTAAAACCATTTAGGAAAACCCAGCCTTGTCACACCAGACTAGAATACTAACCCAGAATGCTCCGTTCTCAGCAATCTAGTCTATTGCTAGAGCGACTGTGACTATTTAACCACTGAATGGCTCTTTAAAAATATTGATTAGTCAGTATTTATATAAAAAAGTAATATTTTTTTTTTCATCTTTACGGTATACATCTATCCGGGATTAAGGTAATTTATCTCCCAGCAACAAAACACTGATAGCGTAGCTCGTATTTTAGTACCTCCGTCTTCCACCTCGGCAAGCGAAATAGCGCAAGCGAGCGAGCGTGCACACGGAGATAAATGCGCTAGAACAACTTTCAGAAACACCAGAAGAAGAAGAAGAAGAGGACGGCGCGTTCTGAAAGTGCGGAGGATGCGAGTTACGACTCCTCTCTGATGTTTAGGACCCTCTTTTATAGAGTGGGACCCTGCATGGAGTCTTGAGACGCTATTCTTGAAACTCTTTCCGTGTTGAGACATTTAAGAGAGAGAAAAAAAGAATCTAAAGAAAAAATCTACGATGGGGTTTGAGTAAGCTTATGCCTGTTTAAATTAGTTTATTTATTTAAAATGGTGCCCAATAAATACAATATCTCATATTTATTTTATTATGATGAGTCTAAAGTGAGGATTTATTATTTTAAAATTGATTAAATATAATTTGGTTCAGTTTATTTTAAAACTAGATATTTTATGTGGAACTGAATGTTAATTTATTATCACCTTTTTTATTATATAACCTGAGACCCGCACATATGGACGTGTGAACAAAATGTCTGGATCATATGGTCTGGTTTACTGAGGGTGGTTTGTCATCAATTGTTTCCCACCCTCTTTTCACGGAAATGTGGATTTATTCATTATAAATTCCACCCTTCTGATTCCTACCCCATTAGATTAATAAATGTGTAACGACAGTAAAAAAAACTTGAAGCAAAACACCCTTGAAGGTATGATTGTTAATGAATTTGAAAGTTAGCTTCACAATAGTTTTGAGAATATAGCCCCTGGTTAAGATCTCTGTTTTACATCTTAGAACATCTGTTTACTCTCGACTAGGGCTTTCCTTTAAATGAAAAAAAAACTTGTTAGAAGAACTTTTTTTTTCTTGTTGGGTTCACTATAAAGAAATAAGTTATTTAATACGGTTACGAGATATTTTCTATGTTATCGAGTTAAATAATTCGTAAATCTGGTTTAAAAAATTAAACTTAACGTGAATTATAAACCAAACAAAACATTTCAATTTTTAAATGTGTGATTCCAAAGTTATAATGTATTGTATGATTCTGGTGATAAAAACTTACCTGACAAATAATTAAAAATACTTGATTATCTTGTTTTAATTCACCAATACGACAAGTGATATGGTATGCATCTTTCAGCTTTGATATAATAATTTCGCTGCCAATAAAATATTACTGATAATAATTATGGTAAAATGTTACCCATATTTACAGGAAGAAAAGTATTTTTTCTTTTTATATTTTACTTTATAGATTCTAGAGTAGGGAAATGGTATAATCTATTAAATTTTCTAAACTCAAATCAATTTTATGATCAATCCGCATTATGATGATAAAATATAAGATTTGTAGGGTAGCATAAATTTAAAATAACACAATATTTTAACATTGCATACTAATTATTTTATTATTACTATATAGTGATGATATCAAAACGAACCATTAACGCTTAATTGTAGTTTACAATTGGAACAATTGCTATTTTGACTAAATAAATTAATTGAAACATTTTTTTAGAAAGAAAACGTGAAATTTGAAATATTAAGTTTTTTATAAGATATCCCATTTTTTGCAAAAAACATTATTCACTACAGGAGTATTTTTTAACACACATGATATATAGACAATTTATTTATGTTTCAATGATTAAATTGTTAAAACCGTATTGAGAGGTCAATTCTAATTGGTCCAATCTTGCTTCTAATTGGCTCAATAAATGTAAATGAAGTACATATGCTTATCTTACTACTACTATGCATCGAACATATACCTATCTATTCACACACCTATCGATTATGGCACGTACGCTAAACTAATCAGTGTAATATTCATATAAATAATTCCCCTTACAAATATGGTTTATTGTAATAATTATTTTAAAACTTTATTTTGAAGGTTTTAAGTATTTGATTTTTATCTTTGATGGAGTGTTTATTAAACAATTCATGTTATTTCGTCTTAAGTAAAGGTCTCCATTTTAAAATAAAAGAAAGAGAAAGTCTTTGTGGTGCACTGTACTATTTATTATGTATAGTTGTAGGTCTGATCAACAAATTAACGCTCATTTTGATGATATATGATGCATTTTAATAAGCTTTTCTTCCCCTCTGTCATCTTTATTTAGCTTACCACTAAAATTTTAGTAAACATTGTCGTATTATCTAGTGCCTACACGTCGCTAGCCATTTTGATTTTGATACGATTCACAATAATTCATGGTTCGTGGAGGGCGACACATTTGTAAATACATTGACTCACTACATGTGGAGATAGTTCATTATAGACATTTTTCATTGAGTTACACTCGAAATCACTTCTATTTTTAGTGGATCCTTCATTCAGCGTTATTTATATAAGAAACTGCGTGAACAAATATCCCAATATCACACGCACTGATATTTAACCTCTTAATGAACCGGAAGGATTAAACTGGGATTAGATAAGGATTGATCCAATATAGTGACCGTCGCGGAATAGTTACGGTCCTGATTCAGGTTTGGTGATTGATGAAAACATATATTTACTCTTGACGGACGCATGTCCTGACTGCTCTGTGACGGTTGCGAGAGTTTTACAACAGGTTTATTGACAAATATTTGTCTTGTGGAACATTCTAGTAACGGGATGCAATCATCCCTCGTTTCTCTAACATTGTCCTTCGAGAAGATTTTGCCTGGGTGGTAAAGAGAGAGAGGGACAGAAGGATATTGCATCACGTAGCTATTTAATGAGAAATGCAGTGTATTATTATTATTATTATTATTATTAGCATCGCATCTTACTACCCATTCGGGTTATACTGCACTTACGCTAATGTGTAATGGTAGGATGATTGTGAGATGAAATGGAGGACCTACAGTTTAACGTGGAATCCGAACCACGGTGGACGTCTGGCATTCCCCACATTCACAAGATATCTTGTCAGAGGTGAAGGAAGGATTTGGTAATCCCTTCCTAATTCCTAGTCCATTAGAGTAATTAATGCTTAAAGCGTATAACCCGAACGGGTAGTAAGACGCGGTGCTAAATATTATTATTATTGTTGTGGTCATCGTTTGAAGAAAATTAAACTCTTTTTTGACAAAAAATATGTTTTGATATTAAAAAAATTGAAAAATACTGCCCATAGCTTGCATTCCCTACATGCCCCCTTAAATATGTGGGTATAACCTGAACGGTTAGTAATATGTGGTGCTAAAAATGATAAAACAAAGACCGGACAAAGTTTTGGTAGCTCTAGTCCTTGGGAACAGAACTAATCACTAATAGATATAGTATGGTTCCTTCCCTTGCAAGAAGTTGGTTCAGAGCATGTCGGATCTCCCACGTGGGAACTGTACCACGTGTCGCAGGCACGTAGAACACGTCAGCAGACTCTACACACACACCCAGGAGAAAGTTTGGAGCAAAGGATCCTCTCCTAACCATGCGGTCACAAGGACACTTATTGTCAAGGGTGGATCCTCTTTGCTCCACAACTGGCACCAATAGAAGAGAAGTTTTCAGTCCACTGGGTCTTCACCTCTTAGCGTGGTCATAAGCTCTCCCTCTTTCCTCCCTCATCCCCCTCCATACCCTTCTTTTCAAATTGCTAGCCCTAATCCGATTCCACGATCAGCTGAGGCTCTTAGTTTCTTTTTAAATCCTTATTTCACACGGTAATCTTTGGTTATTTACTGAGGTGCTCACAGAGAAGCTATTAACGACTTATTCAGGGTTGGCTCAACTGATAGTGTTATAGGATCTGAACCAACTCCTTACCCCCCCTCCTGCCCCTCCCAAGGCAAGGTTGGCATCAATGGAAGTATAAAACCACAATTTATTTGTAAAATAGTACAACTATGAGGCGATGATAGGGTTTAACGAGGTTTATGTTATGTTTAGTTGTTTTTTAAAATTTCAATTTTTTTATTAATTATAATATTAACTAAAGTTGTATATTGTGAAAAACCTTACCTCACACTTTCAGGCAAATTTGATACAAATAGGTTTATAATTTTAAGCAAGCATATTTTTTTTTCATTTTAATTTATTTGAGATATTTAACGCTCACTTTCCAAACACCACACTGATTATACCAGCACACGATTCCTTAAATAACTTAAATCTAGATAAGCCACAATACCCAGCTCCCCCCGTTGTTAGCTCATCACTGTAAAAGGGAAAGCCTAAATAACACAATCGATAAATTTTCCGGCCATGCCAGGAATCGAACTCGAGACACCGAGATCTTTAGAGTGACAAGCTATCGACTGAGCTAAGGTATCGGAAGCTAGAATACTTCCCCCTCGTTACAGGACAATAGCAATGGCACGTTCCTAACCCCGACTTCCGTTTGGTTTTAGATATGGGTGGAGCGGAGGGAGGGGGGGAGTTTATAATTGAAAATTTACATCGGTGGGAACGCAGA
>CABFVX010001327.1:46727-68311 GCA_902151425.1 Timema shepardi | reverse complement strand
GCGGTAACATTTTCATACGAACAATGAGAGAAACTTCGATTAGGACCGGAAAAATCAGAGTTTATATATGTCTAAAGTGGGTTACGGGGGGGAGGGGGGGGGTGTTTACGCGTGCTAACGTCCCTCTTTTTATATTTTTTTATCACAAGAAAAAACGTTTTTCAGCCAAAAATATAAAATTCCTTCAGAAGATAAGTTTAATTAATATTTCTACACACAGTGATCGTCAACAGTTCTAGAATATTTGTCGGGAACATTGTCGCGGAATTTCAACAATAATTTTGAGCTCTAGCTCTTAAAAGGGTTTGTCCCAAATGTCGCCGTGCTCATGACCTATTAAATACCAGTTAAGGATACTATACCTAGAAATTAAAAAAAAAATATACCTACCTGTACGAAGGTTCGAAATTTTGAGTGTTAATCTGAATCTTTTAAAAATTCGTATTAAATTTGAAATTCTTATTATTAATATTTGTGTAACACCCTGCCCTAAAAAGCCCTAAAATAAGAACAATATAGAAGTGGGTTCCAAATTAACATTTTATTGCTAAGACAAAAATTGAAATTAAGAATATAAAATTTAAAAAAAAGGAGTGTAGTGTAAAGGGATGGATCACAAAGTTCGGGAAAGAGATTGAGCCTCAATTTAACGTCTATAACTGAAGCATTAAATGCATCATCCAACCTCAAATCCATAGTTAAATAGTGAGAGTTAGAGTAACAAAAAAGGTTCACGTCAGATTGATAGCAGAAGATAAGAGATTATAAGTGAGCAAAATTAATCTAAATTGACATAATCATGTTAAAGAAGTAGCTGATTTCCACGCCTGGTAGGGTGGTATCCCAATTACATAAATACATTACCATCCACGCCCAATAGGAGGGCATTTAAATAGAAAGAGATTTAATTTACCTATCCAATATGGCGGCATATAAATAGAAAGAGATGTAATGTCCCTATCCAATATGGTTGCATATAAATATAGAGATGTAATGTCCCTATCCAATATGGCGGCATATAAATAGAAAGAGATGTAATGTCCCTATCCAATATGGTGGCATATAAATATAGAGATGTAATGTCCCTACCCAATATGGCGGCATATAAATAGAAAGAGATGTAATGTCCCTACCCAATATGGCGGCATATAAATATAAAGAGATGTAATGTCCCTACCCAATATGGCGGCATATAAATAGAAAGAGATGTAATGTCCCTACCCAATATGGTGACATATAAATAGAAATAAGGTAGAGGAAATGCTGGTAATATGGAATGCGATTTACTTTTCCAATAATATCAAAACGTGTTTTCATATTTTGTCATTGAGTTTCATACCAAACTTATAATAAATATGTTTTAACTATTTGTAGTGTTTAAAACAAAATTAATGTCCTGTAGGAGCATTTAAAAGAGACGTGAAACAAATTAGGGCAATATGGAATACTACACATTTTATAATTTTATATAAATATCAATTATATTTACTAAAACTAACAAATGTTTCATAAACAAGTGTAAATAAACGTGCACATATTATGTGTAAAACCATAAAATAGTAATAGAAGAGGATCATTGACATAATACATTATAATAAAAAATAACTAATTTATAGATCAGTATTAATAATGAATTATTAAAATATAATAGACTAAAATATTGTTTCAGGTTGTATTGTTCTCTTAATAGATTTATTGGCTGTTAGGAAATTTTTTTAAGCTTACGTTGTTGTTAGGTTATAGTAAAATTAGAGTAAAATAATACTCTAACTCAAAGATAAGAATGAGTGAGCCTTCACCTAATGATTTGCTCAGGATTAATAATAACAGTAGAGTAAAGAAATATAGCATGATAAACACTAGCCTGTGAAAATTTTTGTGACAGTAAAAACAAACAATCGTCTCTCACAAAAGAATCATTTGATCTGTAAAATTGAGGGCATCACTAGCTGCTCAAAATTGTTTTCTCTAATATTTGAAATAATTAACGATAGATTGTGACACTAAACATATGATAAACAATGATATTCCGTATTGCCCGACTATTCCATAATACCCGCATCTCTTATACTGTAGTTAGAAAAATACTAACGCCACCTAATGGCCTCAAGACAAAGTAAGTTGTAACTAACATTTTTTAAATTACCTCAGAAATTTGATTTTAAATGTAATATTCGATTTTAATAAATATTTTTTAATATTTAATTTGAAAAATAATTTTGAATACAAGAATGCAAACCTGCCTAATGGGAACGCTTAACTTACCTAAGTAGTTGACGGAGGTATTATGAGTACCAATACAGACGAAAAAATCTAATTTATAGTTTTCGAATGTCACTGGACACTAATAGAGGAGAATTCAAGGGAGGGCAGGGATGTGTACAGGAAGGGGAATATGGCAAATGCGTGGAACCTATGGAACAACTGATGATCGCCAAGACGTTTTCTATTCGTGGTACACTCTCGAAGCTTCCGCCAGTCTCGAAACATCCATAGCGTTCTACCGGGATCTAGAGACATCTGTAACGTGTACATTATGACGTCATCTGGCATGGTGCGCCGCATCAGCCCTAGCCGGGACTCTTAAATCAAATATTATTATTATTATTTATTATTATTTAGCACCGCGTCTTACTAACAGTTCGGGTTATACACTTTAAGAACTAATTACGATAGTGGATTAGGAATTGGGAAGGTTGAATTAGAGAAAGTGAGCCCACATTTGCGTGGAGGGAGAGTGGAAAACCATTTAGGAAAAACCACCCTCAGTTCACCCGACCAAGATTCGAACCTCGATCTCCCCGTCCTCAGCAGTCGAGCTCAACACGACTAGCGCGTTAGCCAACTACGCCACCGAGGTGGGTTTAAATCAAACAGAACGTTGAAGCGGATAGGACAGGTTGAGATTTTTTCAGGAATAACAGTGTGAATACCATTATTTAATATTGTTTGTAACAGATCTATATGGGCCCTATTTGAAAGATTTGTATCGCATACTAAATTTTAAATCAAATTAATTATTATATTAAGAATCAATGAAATCTAATTCAAAATTTAAAATTAAAAGTCAAATTATTTAGGATAATTTTACTTTTTAAAGAATCTCCTGATATATAAAATCTAGTATTCATTTGAATAAGCTTTATTAGCATTTGGCCTGAATGGGTAGTAAGATACGGTGCTTAAAAACACTGTTAATTAAACTTATTTTTACTTTCTCATATTAAGAGAAAGTATTTTAATGGTGAAGATTTTAAACCTAGAAATTATGATGAATCTTTACGTTTTATAAGTGTGTGAATCTAAAAAAAAGGATTTTAAAATTTTGTCTGCTCCTATCATGTCAGTCTGTATATCTGTCTTCAGCCACAGATCTGAAACAATTTGACGTATTTTATTCAAACTTTATATATAGACTTTTTTAAGTCAACGACTCGGTTTTTTTTACTTTAGCCATAGCCCTCAAATTAAAGTTAGTTTACAGATGACACATTTTTTAAATTCTAATTTTTCGAAAATGGTTTAACCTATTATGACAAAAATAAATATCTGGGGACTATTTTAAAATTAAGGCTAGTTAAATGATAGTCATTTTTGTTACTAACTATAGTTTTTTATATGAATAATATGGATGAGAATGTCATATAATATGTTTTTATTTGGTGACTATTTAATTATATTAACCCCGCCTTCACCCCGTTTGACGGTTCATATATGCATTTTAACAAGGCCAATAGGGCAGGTAAGAGGAAATTAAAATGTATAGGTTACCCACTTTTTCTTAAAGGGAGAAAGGATTAACCATTTAAGATAAACCCAGCTTAGATTTGAACCCTAACCTGACAAGTGTCCTTAAAAACGAACTAGACGAGACGTGACATTTTAAACGACGCGACCAAAATTAATGTGAGTACTACTTTATTAAATTATGAAACAATAATAATGTAGATTACTTAAGATATTATAAAACAAAACAAAAACAAAAAAGTTTTGAAATAAAAAATTATATTTATTAAGTCTTATTGGGGGACACTCCCTCTTAATGTCTATCTTAGTCGAGTCTGATTTGTTCGTAATGGTGAAGGTTGTGGATTGAATTCTGTTTCGGGTTTAATTAGGGTTGAGGGGAGGGATGTTCCTAAATAACTTCACACTTTCCTTCCCAGTAAAGTCTGATACATTTCCACTAAAGTATACATTGCCCCTTCAAACTCGTAATAGCAGGGACGGGATTGTAAGACGCATCTGAGAGAAAATTCTTTAAAAAAAATCCACACTGCAAAGATTTAAATTGTAGCTAGCCCAAATATTCTCCCTAATCCTTTAGAGAACATATATAATTATGTAATTTATTTGTTCACGTGGTGACATAAGTAACACGACCTCCATGAAGATTTAATTAAAACAAGTAGCAGTGTATATTATATACACCGCTCCGAGCTCCAACTCCTGCAAGCTCGGCCATATTTTATTTTCTTGTCTATTTTTATAAGTCCTTAACAATGTGTGTGTGTGTGTTTGCGGTTACTGCATTAATTATAATTTTTTTATTAAATGAGAGAAAATAAACCAGGATGTGTATCGTTAATTAGCGCGAATACACGAGTGAGACTTGGCTCACCTAATGAAGAAACACAAAACTCCTCCGAGTACACTCGGCCAAGTTGAAAGGGAAAAATTAACACAGGCGTAGGGATTTTTACATGCAGGTTGGTACAGTTACAGAGAGGTTTTGTTTTAGAAATATTTATTTTTTACACTGCATCTTAATACCTGTTCTGATAGGTTCAAGTTAATTACGACAGTCGAATAAAGATTAAGAAGGTCGAATCTTTAGAGGAAACTGTGCCTGCATTATCCTGGAGAGAGAGTGAGAAATTATTTAATACTTATCCTCAGTAAACTCGACCGGGATTCGAAAGCCGATATCCTCGTCACCAGTATAGCCATGCGAATGGGACGTTATACTTCACGTCCACCAATGTATTTTCTTTTAAATCTGGTATTTATTTATCTTTGAAAGATGAACACAGAGTCATTTTTCTGGTGGAATTATTTACTTATTTAACTTTTTACTTTGTTTCAAAGCATATTAATAAAGAATCAATCTTATAATAAGTTAAAAACAACAACTTGGAAACGTAAATATGTTAAACAAAATCAAAATATAATGTGTATAAGAACACAGTATAATTCTTTCCACAATAAAAAAATATTTTGTTTATTTGAAATTAATTTTAAAAAAATTAAACCCCAGGATGGTAAAAACACATAGGCCTAAGACATATTATAAATACATAAATAAATCGACATTAGAATGACAAACTATTTTTACAAAAAATCTTTGTGGTGTTTACTTTAACATATATTTGACTTTAGCAAAGTGTTTAGCATTTTTTTTTTAAAGATAATTTGTCTATATAGTTGGTTTCTTAAAGTTTTTGAAAAAGGGGATTGTTCATCATTTTCAACATATTTTTTTAAAGTTTTACCGTGCTAATGTCTATTCATAAAATTCAAAAGGTTCAATATTCTAACAACCTAAACTGTTAGTAAGACACAGTGCTCATAGGAACAATTGGAAACGTCCTGGACATCCCAGACGAAGCTGTTTCTTCAGATAAATAAAACGTTAGATATATCCCAGCCACCCCATCCCTACCGAGTGTCGAACTGACAAATCCCGGTCGATGAAAGTTCAGTAATCACGTCACGTGTCTACCGATCCATCTCCTTCCTGTGTCATCTTATTTTAGCGAGGAACATTTGACTCTAGTCTGAGAGTTACCGCTCGATACGCGAAGAGAAGTGTTTCTGGAGGCTCTTTGTGACGGAGGGATGGTTTGAAAGGCTTTGCTGTTGACTGACAACCAAACCCCCTCCCACCTCCCACACCAACACTCTGCGAGAACACTGTACAGATTCTGTGTGTCTACCTGCGAGGGTACAACGTTTGTTCACAACGAACCGGTTAAGACGAGAAGTGGTCCAAGTCCTTGACAGAAGTGACTCACGTCTCGATTGTGAAGAATCGTCAAGGGGTGGCTCATGGGCGGATGCCAGGGTGAAACAGTCTCTTAGGTAGAGTTATAGTAAACGCTTTCCTACAAACAACTCACTGCTTATTTGATTAATCATACACAACATAGTGTAGTGAAAAAATGTAAAAAAAATAATTATTTTTCCTTGACAACGATGAGGCTAAGGCCCTGTCAACACATACAACGTTTTATAACTCAATTATGACCCCGCAGTTAAAACTGTGTAAAGAACATTGCAGTTAAGTGGTGTACATATAGTACCGTTTTTAGTAACATTTTCCCCGCTCAGTTCCACGGAATCCATTATGGAAGAAGTGTTAGTCTGGTCAATTTGTTACAATTTGTCTTGCAAAAATAAGGCAAACTAAATGTCTTAAAAGCACGCAACGCTCAAGATGATACAGACATTAGCTACTGAAAAGACACAAATTCAGGGGTGCAAGTAAGAAACTCACGTGAACATTGACCAAAATCAGTCATCACTTAACGACAACAAAATTGATCAGTAAAAAAATAAAAATTCCGCGGAACACTCTTCCTACACCAATATAGAAGGAAAGCTGAGCAACATGTCTATAGAAGACGGAGGGGTGTGTCCACACGCACCGACAAGTCTGTGCAGGTCACCGATTAATATGCTGTCGGGCTCAGTTCTTCGTCCCCGTAGAGGTATACAGTCTCCTCGCAGTTCACATAATTTCAAATTTCCGGCCCACGCGCCACTTCTGGTCCGCAACGTCTTGAACTTCGCAGACAAAACGTACAAAACATTGCGTATGAACCGAGCTTATGGACCAGGGAACCGGGTATTGTGTTTGTTCTATTTATTTACCTGTTCGGACTATACGCACATGTTCTAAATATACTGAGAGGATAATGAAGAAGGTTGAATTTGGAGGAAGTTTACCCGCATTTATGTGAAAGGAGAGGGAATGTAAAGCCATTTAGCAAAAACCACACTCAGTACACGGTACCTGTCTTCAAACCCCATTCTCCCGATCGTCGACAGTCCCATACATTTTGAGAACGAAACCTAAAGGGCTTAGCCCCCGTGGTCACTTAAGTGGGTTTTATGGAATGTTCTATTATTATTAGCACCGCGTCTTACTACCCGTTCGGGTTGTACGCACTTACGCTAATGTGTAATGGTAGGGTTATTGTGTGATGAAATGGAGGACCTACAGTTTAACGTGGAATCCGAACCACGGTGGAGGCCTGGCATTCCCCACATTCACAAGATGTCTTGTCAGAGGTGAAGGAAGGGTTTGGCAATCAGATAAATCTGTGCCGGGACCGAGGATTGGACCCCGCACCCCCAACACAGAAGTCCTACACCTTACTCCCAAACCTCCATGTCACCTAATGTTCTAGTAAACGGTTTCAGCCGACCAACTCACCGCCCGGGTACACGATATGTGTTTTTTTATTTACACAAGGGTTTTACTATTTTATTTAGATACCAATGTGGGTGTAATCATCCTAAGTTACTTTACCAATCACTACCCTTTAGATTATCTGGTTGATAGCTTTGGTTGTTCCCCGCATTTCGAACACGTGGAATAAATATCTGACTCATTTAGTCCGCTCTAATGAGGATAGGTTTTGAATCCTCATGGCCAGACGTACTGAAAGTGTTTTTTTCATAAATGGTTCCACATTCTTCCACGCAAATGTGGGTGCATTACCTATAAATTCTGTCTCTCACATCTAAACACTATTAGCATTGTAAAATGTGGATACGCCGGACTAGTACAGGCCAAATTTCATAGAAAAGGCCGTTTAGAGGAGAAAAAAAAAGATTGTGTTCAACATTCATAATATCTGTTAAAAGTGATAGTTGCAAATTATATCAATTTACGAATGAATACGTGAAATTATATCCAGTAGATTTTTCTAGACTCTCATGTGTAAATCGCTCTGTAGTAAACTGTATCGGAATAAACTAGAACCACTGATATAATAATAGTTGTTCTAACGAGGCAATCGACTAACTTATTGCGCATAAAACTGTGACTAAGAACTATTTTATTTGCGTGTGTAAATTATACTCAACTTAACATAACATAAACTGGCTTACACACATACACACATAAGAGGCCAAGCTACCCTTTGGTATTATCCACCCCCTTGATAAGTAGAGTAACCCCTGACATTTCCAGTAAAAAAAGTAAATAAAAAATTAGCAAAAGTATAGCTGTGTACTAGAACGAAACTACATTATAGATCCCCCTTTTCTAGCCGGTTAGAAATAACCACCGCTCTTTTCTTTCTACAGCTACGCCTATACTAACAACTCCATCTCTCTCTTTCTCTCTCTCTCTCTCTCTCTCTCTCTCTATATATATATATATATATATATATATATATATATAGAACACACACAAAGAGTACTTGCACGAGAGGTCAGGACTTAGCTGAAACCATGTATCATCGCAATGGACAAAGCCCACTCTCCAGAGTCATGTGTGTGTGTGTGTGTGTGTGTGTGTGTGTGTGTGTGTGTGTGTGTGTGTGCACGTTGGAAGGCAAGGGTTTATGAGAGTAAAAAAATACCTTCCATATTCCCCCACCTAAAAACAAAAGACACGGTAAAGGTGACCTCTCAATCTCTTGTTTCATATATTTTAACAGGGGGGAGGGGCGGGCGGGGGAAGGCATCCCTTCAAATCTTGACAAATAAAGACTAAAGACGTTTCATTTCAATGCGAAGAAAATAATTGTGAAGAGATTTTTTCAAGATATGTGACACATATGTTTACGTGCATTCATGTGTGAATATACACAAACACATACAAAATAAGGTAAATACTTTAGTTCAAAGAGTTTTGTGGGGTAACTTTCGTTATAAAGAACTTCCATTTTGAAAACAAAAGTTACTTTTCACATGTTTAGAGCCTGTACAAATTAATGTCAGGTTAGTTAAAATTAATTCGAAGTGAAGCCATGATGTTTTATAGGAGGTCCACTTTCAACTAATCACGTTTTTGAAAGCCACAAAAACTTGGCGTTTTAGAAATATTCTTATTTGATTCATTGATTATAAAATTCATCTAAAAGGTTATCAAAAACTTCCAATAATACTTCCTTATAGATTACTGTATAATTTATCTTTACACAACTTATTAAATGGACTAAGAATATAAATACAAGCGTATACAACCCAATTTGTTAGTAAGACGCATGAAAAAATGAAAATACAATAGTATAATTTTTATTCTTGCCTTTGTTGTAATATGCTTTTCTATTTTTCAAATAACAGGCTTTTTATGAAAATCAGACTGTGTGTACAGTAGCTAGACTTTAGACCATTAATTTGGAACCAAAAGGGAGGGAAAAGGTTTAATTTGGTCATAGCAAAGTATAATTTTTAACTTTGCCTAGAATTGAACGTGTAGGCAAAACGCTATATGATGAATTTTTTAAAAGTCTATTTATTTATATATGTATATTATATATATTTAAATAAATTTAATTTGGAAAATGTTATCTTAAACACGAATTGACTCTTTAAACATTCACACGATTAGTATCCAGCAGTATTTTGTTAAATTATAGTATTCTGGCAGTGACGTGTCGTGTGGTGTTGCCAGAGAAGACAAAGCTTGTTTAAACTGTTCATGTGATTTGTTCCAATCACTCAGTAGAACACTCATTGTCACCCACTTCTATGGCCACATATTCTAGGGCATCATTTTCACAAACAGACTAGACTGCCGATTATAGAGAGAGATCGGCGTTCGAACTCAGTCAGATTCACTAAGGGTGGTTTTTCCTTAATGGTTCCCCAATCTATTCTTGCATACGCGGGTACACTTTATGATTATTATTATTATTATTATTATTTAGAGCCGCGTCTTACTACCCGTTCGGGTTATACGCTCCTGTATATTCAACCGTATCTATTTCTAACACATTTTAATAATAATTACATATACGTATAGCTTGAACAGTTAGTAAAACGTGGTTTAAAAAATAAAAAACAGAACGTACACAATACTCAGGTCCCTGGTCGTAAACTCAAAGTTGTAAAGGGGAGAAGACCCAATATTTTTATACATATTTTACATTGTATTATGTTGTGGATGATTAGTCTAATGAGCATTGAGTTGTTTGTATAAAAGAGTTAACTATAACTCTACCTAAAAGCCTGTTTCACCCTGGCATCCACCCCATGAGCCACCCCTTGACGATTCTTCACAATCGAGACGTGAGTCACTTCCTGTCAAGGACTTGGACCACTTCTCGTCTTAACCGGTTCGTTGTGAACAAACGTTGTACCCTCGCAGGTAGACACACAGACTCTGTACAGTGTTCTCGCCGAGTGTTGGTGTGGGAGGTGGGAGGGGGGTTTGGTTGTCAGTCAACAGCAAAGCCTTTCAAACCATCCCTCCGTCACAAAGAGCCTCCAGAAACACTTCTCTTCACGTATCGAGTGGTAACTCTCAGACTAGAGTCAAATGTTCCTCGCTAAAATAAGATGACACAGGAAGGAGATAGATCGGTAGACACGTGACGTGATTACTGAGCTTTCATCGACCGGGATTTGTCAGTTCGACACTCGGTAGGGATGGGGTGGCTGGGATATATCTAACGTTTTATTTATATAAAGGAAAAGCTTCGTCTGAGATGTCCAGGACGTTTCCAAGTGTTTCTACGAGCACCGTGTCTTACTATTATTTGTTACCATGTCTTACTACCCGTTCTGGTTATACGCCTATATACTAAATTCGCTAATGGGTTAGGAATTAGTTAGATGAAGTTTACCTGATTTTTCGTGAAAGGAGAGTGGAGGACTATAAAGGAATAAAATCACACAGTATACTCGACTGGGATTAAAACCCCCAAAATCTGCGTTATCGGTAGTCCAGTTTATTTTGAGAGTTATGCCCTAGACCACGCAGCCTCTGAAACGAGCTAAAAGTGTTAAAAGTAGATAAAAAAAATTAAATTAAATTCTACGAAACAGATTACTAGTAAGACTGTAGTAACTATAATAACATGGAGCGAGGTCTACTGTTCACAGAACTACTAGTAAGACTGTAGTAACGATAATAACATGGAGGGAGCGTAGGGAGGTCTACTGTTCACAGAACTACTAGTAAGACTGTAGTAACGATAATAACATGGAGGTAGAGAGGTCTACTGTTCACAGAACAACTAGGTCAACTTTTATTCTAGAAGGTAAACATTACATTTCATAATACGGTTTGAATTTGTAAATAGCTAACGCTTGTATCATTTTCGGTTAAGTGTGTTGTCTTCCAATTGGATCACACATTTATGTTACTTTGTGTTCAAAAACGTGTTCGAATTAATGTTAAATATGTGCTGGTCCATTGACTGTAGTTCCGCACGAAACACACAGCTTGTATTCCAGGGGTTGTTGTTATGCATTTTTACATTCAATATTCAGTAGTCCAGTTATTTATTTTTAATTTCAAATGTATACATTTATTAAAATCATGTATGCTAACGTTAACAAAACATTTGGAAATAATAAACTGATTTGAATTATATATAGATATATTTACATAAACAAAATTCAAATAAATTAGCTAAAAGTGTAAACGAATGTGTGTAGTAATTAAAATATTGGAAGTATGTATGTGTGCGCGCGCGCGCGCGTGTGTGTGGATAGTAGCCTAGATCACCGGATTCACAAAATCAATACTAGGTCCATCTAGTCTGGTTTACCGGTGGCGAGGTTTGGTTCAATTCGTGTCTGAGTGTGGTAAGGGTGGCCTTACCTAGACTGTTTCCCACTTTCCCTCCACACTATTGCAGGTGCATTACCTCTAAATTTTAGCTTGCACATTCCAACCATACTAGCACAATTAAAATGTGGATATCCTAGACAAATGATTTAAATTTATTTATACAGATAAATATATATTTATATTTTCAAGTTATATAAATATATACATATTTGATTATATATACATTTATTTATACTTATTAGGCTATAAAAATATATGTATTCTTATTTATATTTATTTATAATTATTTATATATATTTATGTATACTTATTTGTATAAATATTTATTCTTATTTATATATTTATATACTGATTTATATATAAATACAAAAATAAATAGGTATTTAGCTCAAAATAAGAATGAAAGTTAATACAATCTTTGGTTGCAAAATACGTCATGTTCTAGGTACAAAATCTAAAAATTACTATACCTATTTTTGTTTAAAAAAAAATTCGTGAAAAAAGAAAGACAATTAGGAAATAAACTTGGTTGTTTATTAATAAATAAATAATGATACAAATAAAATCAATAAAGTAGACTTATTCTAAAAATAGAATAAAATTATGAAACAATTAAATATTTGCCTTTTAAAATAAAATATACAATAGGGTTTCCCTGCATATTATCTCTCTTTCTTTACTTAAAAATGGATAAATTCACTTGAAACTCTTAATATATATTGTAGTGGAAACATAATGGATAAAAGTGAAGGAGCATACGTTAAATAATTTACATTGTTACAGAAACAAATTTAGAAAAAAATCTATCGTCTTTCTTCACCAAAGAGCTAATAAATTCCCAATTTCTTAGGCCTCAAATAAAAAAAAAATACATTTGACTGTGAATAGCTCATAAACTATTGGGGTTTTAAATATATATTTCAAATAAAAGAATTTAACTTTAATAGTACTACTTCTTTGCAGCAATGAGTTATTTCATATCTCTTAAGATTTGCAGAGCTATGACCAAAATTGAAGATATCCACATATTTAAATTACCCCCCATGCTATTTTCATGGAAAAATGAGTTATGCCCATTTGTTTATAATGATTTAAGAGTACACACATAGGAATTTCAATCAAAATCGTTAGAGCCGATTTCAAGATTTTTCTTCTCTCTTTAGACTATTATGTAAACTACCCTTAATTCTAGGCTTACATATCTAATTCCAAAAATACTTCGGGGGGAGGTAGAGGGGGGGGGAGTAGATTCTAGATACCAAATTTAAGCCCGATTGATAAAATGTTTTCAGCTCTAGACAAGATACAGACGATTGGTATCACAAAATACCCTTTTTCGGATTTCGGGTCGATATCTATCAAAATCTTGAATTGGTTTTTTTTACGAACACAAAAATTTCGCTACCCGAGGGGTCATGAGAAAGCAAGATTAACAAAAAATAAATATCTTGATTGAAGACAACTTACTTTGGTACTATGAAACTTACTACAGGAGACACTTTTTCCTGATTCATCTTTATGCTATCACAAGAATCCCCCTAAGCCCTTCAATTAGAAAAAAACCTCCAGACGCTGTACTTGAAAAAAGAAATTGCTAAACAACCTATGTTTGATAACTCATCTATCATTATTTTGGCCCATATAATATAACTCACTTTGCTCGTTGGGGGCTCCGCCACCAACCCCCCCCCCCCGGTGGGTTTTATTTGCAAGTGGATGTAAACTAATGTAAATCCAGAGCTGTTTTTTGATAGGTCTTACCGTTTTGCCACAAGAGACCTCCAGAGAAAGGTCCGCACCGACTTTAAAGCTGCTACGCCATTTTGAATTTTTTTTTCGGGTGTTAATTTTTTTTTTTAATTTTTTGGAATTTCCCCGTAGGTTACAGGCTAGAAGTTATAAGTTTGCCTAATTCCAAGTTTCTAGCCCATCTGAAAGTGGGTAAACATTAATGTCAGTGAGCGAGTGAGTCAGCCATGTGGCTTGACAGTAGTATATAATAATAGCGAAGTTTGGCGGTTATTATTATTATTATCACCGCGTCTTACTACCCGTTCGGGTTATACGCACTTACGCTAATGTGCAATGGTAGGGTGATTGTGAGATGAAATGAAGGACCTAAAGTTTAACGTGAAATCCGAACCACGGTGGAGGCCTGGCATTCCTAACATTCACAAGATGTCTTGTCAGAGGTGAAGGAAGGGTTTGTTAATCAGATAAATCTGTGCCAGGACCCAGGCTTGAACCCCAGCCGCCAGCATAGAGGTCTGACACCTTACCCCTAGACCACCAGGTCACCAGTTTGGCAGTTGAAGTTGTGAACACCCTGTATAGTGTAAAGTGTTTTCACAATAAAACTAAGCTACACAAAAACATTCATGACAATATTCAGCCATTTTTTTTTTAAATATACGATTTGGAATATTACTCAAACCACAATTACCCACCACGAGTATTTCTCCACACGTGCTTACGGGCGATACTTTTCAGAAGCGAAAGGAGGTTGTTAGTTTTATGTATGCCTTGTACGTGTGGGCAGTAGCACACATGTGCATATGTGGTAAAAGCACTTGGGTTTGTGGGAGGATGTGTATGTATGTATGTGTGCGTGGAGGCAGAGTAATAATTCATCTCCAACCCCTAACATATCACCCCTAACAAAACCTCACCTACCCTCATTCCCGAACCAAAGAATCAACTCGACAACAACAACACAAGTCGAGCTTCTAAAAAAAAAAATAGCGTTGGAAATAATTCTAAAGTGTTAAGTTGAGTTGAAAAGGGAAGACGTGTCAAAGTCACTATTTTAGAAGTCTTAAAAACAATTTTTTTTATACCGTTAGTCGTGTTGAGCCGCTTGACTGCTGAGGAAGGGGAGATCGATGTTTGAATCTCGGTCGGATGAACTGGTTGTGGTTTTTCCCCCCAAATGGTTTTCCACTCTCCATCCACGCAAATGCGGGTTAACTTCCTCTAATTCAACCTTCCCAATTCCTAATCTATTGGAGTAATTAGTACTTAAAGCGTATAACCTGAACGGGTAGTAAGACGCGGTGCTAAATATTATTATTATTCAGCAGATATGTTTAGTTTTACTTTTTACACATAGTGATAGTAACCATTAGAAGAGACACTGTGGTTAGGTCATGTGATGATAATGGAGGAGGACAGAAGGCCTAAGAAAGCCTTGCAGAACAAAGAGAGGAGTAGAAGACCTATTGGAAGAACACGGATAAGATGGATGGAGCAAGCGCAGGACATGGGAGCTAAAGAAGTGTATTATTATTATTATTATTACTATTAGCACCGCGTCTTACTACCCGTTCGGGTTGTACGCACTTACGCTAATGTGTAATGGTAGGGTGATTGTGAGATGAAATGGAGAACCTACAGTTTAACGTGGAATCCGAACCACGGTGGAGGCCTGGCATTGATTATCTTATTAAATATATATTTGTAGACCAGCCATTGAAGCTTCAAACAAAGTGCAATATAAAATATGTATTTAAGATTTATGTTGAAGATGATGATGATAATAATAATATCCAAAACAGTGTGCATGTACTCTAAATATTAAGCTAATTTGGTACTATTTTCCGCTGTTGGAGAGGTCAGGGATCGAATCCCATTCAGATGTACTAAGTGTTTTTTCTAAATGGTTTTCCACTTTCCACACAAATAAGGGTGTTTTTCCTCTAGAATTCTGCCTTACTTATCCCTACCACATTAGGGTAAATAGTATAAGGATGTATAACACAAACAGAGGGTGATATTTGGAAAAAGAGACAGGGGGAATATGACTATTAAAAATAATTCAATCAAATCAACTAAATAAAATTGCATACTTATCTTGATATTTTCTTGAGACGAAAAGCATCTCCTCTTTGTACCAAAATATGGTTGTAATTCTATTATTCCTTTTCAATACTTTCACATATATGAATATATTTTCGCTTCTTTCATCACCCCCCCCCCCTCCCCCGTCACCCCGAACAAGTTCTGCTGCAAAGATTTTGTGTCGTAGAGCCACAAGTTAAAAAAAAAGAGTTCATGAATGCGAGAGTATTTCTCTGGATTCTGTGTCTGGAACATATTCACGAATCAATATTACACTCTGTTGTAATAAAATACAATTCTATGCTCTAATGTCAGCAACGAAGACTATAAAACGGCGCCCTTACTGAATATAGGGGATGAAAACAAGACAATATAAGGGGTAAGGATGATACATGTGAATAATGAAAGCTCCATATTAGTTTTTGACTATTTTTAATCGTTGATGTTTAACAAGGATGTTAAAATTTCGAAATACCGAAGTATAAGGTAAAATCTCCTTCGTTTCGACACTCACAATAACACGATAGCCATCACATTCTCGAAACATTTCGAAGAAAGAATAGAACTACGATATTTTATGAACGATTTTAAATATTTCATTTAACATGACTCATCTCAACAAATAATCATTTTTATAACCGCTACTAAATAGCGAAAGTCTATGTTCGAATTCCAGTACGTGTATATTGAGATGGAAACTTAAATGGTTTCCCCACTCTTCCCCTCCGCAAATGCTGGCATAATTTCTCTAAATTATACCACACTCATCCCTACCCTATCAGTGTATAAATAAGGAAAGGGATATGTAGTAAGAAGCTATGAACCATAGTTATTAAAACATTGGTGACCTGGTGGTCTAGGGGTAAGGTGTCAGACTTCTGTGCTGGCGGCCGGGGTTTAATCCTCGGTCCCGGCAAAGATTTATCTGATTTCCAAACCCTTCCTTCACCTCTGACAAGACATCTTGTGAATGTGGGGAATGCCAGGTCTCCACCGTGGTTCGGATTCCATGTTAAACTGTAGGTCCTCCATTTCATCTCACAATCACCCTACCATTAAACATTAGCGTAAGTGTGTATAACCCGAACGGGTAGTAAGACGCGGTGCTAATAATAATAATAATAATAATAATAATAATAATAATAATAAAACATTGTTCACACTGGTTGCACGCAAATCTCGGTTTATGACTAGTAATAAGCTGAAATAATACGTTATTATTTTGAACCACGTCCTACTATCCGTCAGGACTATCCAATATTAAACTACACTAATAGGGTAGGTTTGTGAAAGGCCCAGTTGTATAGAAAGTGTATCAGCGTATGCAGGAGGTGAGATTGGCAAACATATGTTTAAAAAATAATAATCTAATTTCACCTGACCAGGATTCAAACTTGATATCGTGGACACCGGAAACTTTAGACACTGACCCGTGGTATGAGAGCGGATTTTAATCAGGTTTGTCGGTATTTCAGTGTCTTCCGTAAACTACGTAATACTTTTTTCTGATATTTTTTGACTCTTTACTCCCCTAGGATAGTACCCTTTTTTTCGCGTAAATGAGAGTACACTTTTGATAAATATAACCTTCCTAATGCATAAATTCACAAACATAACTAGTACATAAGCGTATAACCCGATTGGGTAGTAAGATGCGGTGAAAAAAACCCCCACCAAGTATAAATTTAACCTGACCTTTCATTATTACCCCCCCCTTAACGTGGAATCCGAACCACGGCGGAGGCCTGGAATTCCCCACATTCACAAGATGTCTTGTCAGAGGTGAAGGAAGGGTTTGGCAAACAGATAAATTTGTGCCGGGACCGAGGATTGAACCCCGGACCCCAGCACAGAAGTACGACACCTTTCCTCTAGACCACCAGGTCACCCTAGACAGTGTAATAATTGAAAAGTTTGTTATAAGCTAGTACACTATCTATATAATAATGTATTTTATCTTAAAATAATATAATAATTACACTAAACTTTGCTAGCCCCACACAATACACAACAATCGAGAGCTAACATGTACTGAAACACATCCTACCTCAACTGACGTCATAGTTACATATTAATAAACGTTAGTTCCAACCAGGGAATTAATATTCACTATCTATGGGTAATAACTCTATATTGACAAATTAAATTGCTTAGTAAATATACTTTTAATTGATATTGCGAAGAAACTCCTTTCCACGCACATTTACTGACCAAAGTTTTGTGAATATTTATAAAAAAATTACACCCAGAAAGGGACTTGACTTTATGCAGTGACCGCTCTTATCATCTGAGCTAACTAAGTTTTTCTTCTTCATTTTACCTTACCCATAGCGTATCGGTGGACGTGTGGACCAAGTGTCAGGCTTGTTTGGTAACGGTGACAAGGAGGCAATGATCGGAAACCGGTTGAGTTTACCGAGGCTCAGGTGTAGTTTTTACTAAATAGTTTTCCACTTTCCCTTCATTCTAATGTTAATATATTTACTAAACATATATTTATTTACTCTTCTTCTTAATTCAGGAACCCGAAATGATTTCTATGCATTAGGAACTGGGCAGGCACTCAATATTTCGGCTGGTTAGTGCCGCCTGCACCATCTGATATAAATCCCTTATACAAGGGTCGTTGCCTTACACAATAAATTACAATGAATGAGAGAAAAAAGGCCTACCAAGTTTTCCGTAAAGGTATTTTAACATACCTTCCAGGGTCTAGGGCAAGTCTAAAACCTATTTTGTGGGATGGTGGGTGGGAGGGTTAAAGGCGTGATGTGGCTTCAAAACCGACCAAAGTATCCTTCCGCGTCTACAAGAACAGATGGATCATGGAAACCGTAGATGGCTCTAGCTACCGGACAGGTCTTGCGGAAAAATCTTGCGTTTGGAAATACCAGTTTTCTCGAGAGCGAGTGAGATTTTTATGATAAAATTTTCTACATCTCGTCTAATATAATGTATCAATGTTTATTATGTGTTACATTTTATTATTTTTTATTATGCAGCTGGTAGGTTATTATTGAAAAATGTCAATTTTATCGATATTTGATCACTGTTAAAATTATAGAAGAGGTGTATATTATAAAAAGTATAACTTAATCAACATGCTTCTATTCTTGAACAAACCGTTTTCGAAAAGAAAATTGCAAAACAATAAAAATTCTTGGAGCTAGCAGTTTGTTTACATGGCTTCATATTTACACGCCAAATGATAAGGGCCAATCACCTTAATGTTACACTTTAACTTGTGTAGAACCCACCTCGGTGGCGTAGTTGGCTAACGCGCTTGTCGTGTTGAGCTCTACTGCTGAGGATCGGGGAGATCGAGGTTCGAATCTCGGTCGGGTGAACTGGGGGTGGTTTTTCCTAAATGGTTTTCCACTCTCCCTCCACGCCAATGCAGGTTCACTTCCTCTGATTAAACCTTCCCAATTCGTAATCCATAAGTGTAATTATTACTTAAAGCGTATAACCAGAACGGGTAGTAAGACGCGGTGATAAATATTATTACTATTATTATTATTAAACTTGTGTAGAAATCTCTCGAATGGTCGGCTCCAGCGTTAATCTCGGGGTTAGAGCTCCAGCTGGGTGTACTTAAGGCGTTTTTTTCTAAACGGTTCTATACTCTTGTCTCTACGCAAATGTGTGTACACTTATTCAAAATCAAACCTCCATCGTCCCAAAACACTATCATGTTTATTATATATACGAATACCCCAAACGGGGGGGTAAAAATAAAAAAACTTGTTTATAAAAAAAACAGTTTTATCCTTGATAATTTTTAAACCGTTTTATTAATAAATATAATGTGTGACCGAAGGTCAGCATGATAATAATACGAAATATAAAAATTAATAATATTTATATGTAACGTCTCAATCTTTATTTAAAGTTGCGAAAAAGTTTTCTAGTTCTTTAAATAAGTTTTAACCCCCCCCCCCCCTCCGAATGAAATAAATATATGAGGGTTATATTGGTTTCTATTTGTGATTTGTATTAATGTATCTTTATGGGACGATGACAAATGGATTCAATTTGCTGGCTTGTTTTGATTTCTTCGTTTCTCTGGTTTCGCTTATTTCGCTGTCCTTTGAAAGGGGGATATATTTATCATTTAGGTTTATTTTGATAGTTTTGTTGTTGTTGTTGTTGTGATATTTATTCTTTTGATTCACAGACGAATCGCACCAAAATGAATGGGCCGGTCCTTTGTCTTAATAAATCCAGTTTCGTTTAGTAACTTTATTAATTTAACTAGGTAAGAACAGAAATGTGTGTGTGTAATGTTATCTCAAAGGGAGGAAAATAAAGAGAAAAGTTGAGAGAGAGAAGGATAAGAAGAAAGAAATAAAACTGAAAAAAGAGATAAGTATAGAAGGAGAAAATATAGAAAGAAAGAAAACTAAAAGAGAGATGATAAGTCGAAAGAGAGAACACTAAAACAAGAAAGATGTAAAAATAAAGATAAGTAGATATGGATGAGTAGAAAGAAAGAAAAGTATAAATTGAAATCGGTTTACAAAACGAGAGAGTAGAGAGAAATAAAAGCTTAAGGGGAGAAGTAGAAATACCAACATGTATAAAGATATGAAATTAGAATGAAAGAAAGAGTGAAGTAGATAGAAAAAAATAAATAGAAAGAGCTTTATATATATGCAGTAAGAGAGAGCGAGAGAAAGAGAGAGCAAGGGAGAAAACGATCAAATTAAAAATATAAAACAAGGGAAAAGTAGAAATGATAAAAAGATTTCAAAAAATAGAAAATAAAACAATATAAAGAGAGAGAGAAATAGAAAGCGTGGAGAAGAAATACAAAAAGCTAAGCAGAGATGGATAGATAAGTACAATTTATATATATAGGTAGAAAAATATAGAAAAGGGGGAAGGGAAATTAAACTGATTTACCTGGCAGCTAAATTAATTAGCTCGTTCCACCCGCGCAACTAATTTGTGAAGCCTCACATATTTTGAATGCATTTTGTGTAATGTCACATATTTATCTCATGAAAATTACCGGTACAAAAATAAACAAAACCTTTACTGTAGGTCTACTGTTAAATTCATAAATTCACTTTTTTTTTCTTCAGAGAAAATAGGTTGTACCCGTTGTAAAACTCGTCACAAAATTATCGGGAGCTTGAAACTGATTTATTTATGTTTAAGCTAGCACGTAAACTATCTTTTTTATTTTGAGCAAATTTTAAACAAATCGATTTTAATCACAATCTAGCAAAACTTAAATAAAAAGATATTCACCAAAATCATATTAAAGGATGTTATGTTTTACTCAATATTTTTGATAGTTATTTGAGAATTTAAAACATAAATTCGTTTAAAATAGTTATTTTTCAAACAACTACCCATAAGTTGGTTTAAAAGTATTTATAATGAATATGAAATATGTGAAAATAAATTAAATTTTCTCAAAAAGAAACCAATTTACAGTGGATTTAGAATTCACGTTCAACTATTTTTAATTATGATTTCACAGTACTACATAATTAACATATTTTTAGCGTGTGTTTGACATTATTTTGAGTAATTTGTTTCCACCGGTTCAGTTTTTAAATACGTGTATTGTATCTTCCTAAACTGAGAGAAGGGTAGTATAAATAAAGTGCGCCATCAGCATGTAATAATGAAGAAAAAAACAGAGTTATAAATCACAGTCGAATTCCATCCCTAAATTCATCCGGATAAGCTTTGAGCATCAACTTTCTTGTAAACCAGACACGTGGTACCATTAAAAACCATTGAAGCCTCATGACTACTGTATGAGGTTACAATTTAGTATTCGCAGGTATAGAGCTCAGGTTGGGACACATGTGATTCTGAGTTGACGATGATAACGTTTGGTCTGTGTGACCGTGAAATAACACAACAATCATTGGTATATTAATACCCAGGGTCCAGACTTTGATGACTTTAAAAATGATCAAACTTACTCATACATTATAAATAATAATTTCAAATTTACAAAAAAAAAAAA